>BCLG01000391.1:33473-77281 GCA_001602295.1 Zoysia matrella | reverse complement strand
CGTTGCGGCTGGTTGCGGGCAGGGCGCCGGCGGCCGAAGGTTGGGGGTGAAGGGCGGGGCCCGCGTGTAAGAGAGAGAGGGTGAGGTGGGGTGGCTGGGACTGGTGGGCTGTGGTGGTGAAGTGGGCCGCGCGATGAGGGTGAGGGGAAGAGGGGGGGAGGGAAAAGAGGCCCAGCAGGGGTGTGGGATTTCCCTTTTTTTCTTTCTATTTCTTTTAATCCTTTTCTTTATTTCCAAAAATTCTTGATTAATTATTTGTGCACTCAATAATTATTTGAAGAGATATGCAATGACATGAAAGGAGATGTATGCAGCCTTAGTATTTTATTAAAAAAAATTCATTCTAATCTAAATTGTGAAATGCATTTAAATTTTTGAAATTTTACTATTTGAAATTGTGGAATTTTTAGGTGGTTACAGCGTCTCTCTGCCATGATCTTGACGCTCTGCGGGGGTCCATTCGGCTTCAAACCGACATGGCATCGAACATCTTCAATAACGTGAACGGTGCTGAGAAGAAGCTGAAGCTGGGGAGTCTACAGCTTCCTTTACGCCAAGGGGGTCTCCTGCCCACTTCCTCCATGCTATGGGTCCGCTGGAAGAGATGCTGAGTCGTCTCCCTGAGACGATAGAGTCAGGGCGTCGAGAGCTAGCGCAGGTAGTTGCGGATTGCATACTGTCTGCGGTAAAGGTATGCCAGCCTGACTACCCCTTCGACACCCTCGTTCCGCTGGCGTCCCATCCCGACGCGGCGACCAGGGAGGCAGAGGCGAGCATCAAGCGCTTCTCCACCAAGGTGGCCAACTCAGCTGTTAAAGAGGAGGAAGAGGAGGACTCGGACATGGAAGAGTAGTTATTATAAGTAGTAGTAGTAGTAGTAATTTTATAATTTTATAAGTATTATGTTCTCAAGTTATATAAGTTTATAAATATTATTACTACAAGTTAGTAAAAGTTCTCGATTTCTAGTTTTAATATCGGTTCCTGCTGACGTCATACATGACCGACACTATTGCTAGTTGTAATATCGGTTTATGTTGACATCATACATGAGCAACACTATTGTTTATTGTAATGTCGGTTTACGCTGACTTCATACTTTTTCCGACACTACTATGTGACGTAACTTTAGTCCCATCTCGACTAGACTTGGTAGTTGGAAGTGTCGACCAACTTATAAGCTCTGTCTGGCTGTCTGTTTGTAGCTGAGGAATTGTGTAAACTGTATGGCACAGGTTCACAGTGGAGGTTACGCATAACCTGCGTAACCTCCACAACGAACCTAGTCTTATCGTTGTACATTCTTCTTTTTTAAATATAATCCATTGTGATGTCATTTCTGCTGATGTCATTTTTGATCGACAGTATTGATTTATGTAATGTCGTCTGTCGCTTACATCATACTTGACTGACACTATTACTTGTACTTTAGTCCCACCTCGACTATTCTTGCAGGTGTCGACCGGTTTATAAGCCCTGGCTTTCTGACGTTTCTCGAGGATGCATGTAAACTGTATGTCCAGATTGGACATTGTAGTGGCCGTGCAATGTCCAATGTGGACATATTGTCGTACGTTCTTTCTGTTTTCATTATATAAATTATATATTACAACGTATGGAACATTAGTAATTTAGAATGGAGGGAAAAATATTAGCCTTAATATCACAAAACAAGAGGACACATTTATAAAATAATATTTAATAATTATATTAGAAACAATTTGATTACAAAACTATGACAACTTTAATTACTTAGCTCGAACTAACTTCCCCTCGCCATTATTGCGGATGTAGGGAACAAGTGATGAATAACTGAGGCTTGCTTCAAAGATATTTATCATTTCTGTATTCGCAAAAAATGGCACCTCATCAAACTGGTTGTATTCCTCATCATCTATGACATTACCAACCCCGATTATCCTTTGTTTTCCAAGGATAACAATGTGCTTCTTCTTGTGTTCGGGCTCGTGAACATAAAACACTTGTGCGACACGTTGTGAGAGTATCCATGGGTCGTCTTTGTGACCTTTGTTGTTTAGGGACACAGGGGTGAAGCCCATTTCATCGACCTCTACACCTTGTGGGTGCTTGACCCATTGAAATTTAAATATAGGGATCTATAAAGTTGTTCCATAGTTGAGTTCTCAAATTTCATCAATGTATCTATAATATTTGTTTTTGTTCCCCTCACTGTCTTCGGCATCTACTCTAACACCACTGTTTTGGTGCTGACTCTTGTCGTCCTTTGCCTTGGTATAAAATATGAACCCGTTGATGTCATATGCCTGCCATGATGTAACTAACATTAAGGGACCATCGGCCAATAAACGCATCATTTTTTTCATCTTTTGTTGTACCAATCGAGAGGTTTTGGTTCTTCAACCATGACGTGAAACATCTTTTGTGCTCTTTCATGATCCAATCCTCTATGGAATGTTCATTTTTTTCACGAAGCTGTTGCTAGTGTTGTTGGATGTATTGCAGCGGCGCTGCAATATGTAACTGATGAAGGATGCTATAATGTGCATCTCAGACTCTTACAAAATTCTGATCGTTGGATGTTTTCCTTCCTTTTGTTCCTTTCCCTAGGAGCCTCCCCTCGTGTCGTGACACCGGCACACCTATTGGTTTTCTATCTTTCATGTAATCGTTGTAGCACTCAAGAACCTCCTCAGTTGTGTAACCCTCTATCATGGAACCCTTAGGGTGAGCACGATTACATACGTAGCCCTTCATAATAGACATATAACGGTCATAAGAATACATGTGATGCAGATAAATAGGGCCAAGGACAAAAATTTGATCTGCTATGTGAATCATATAATGCTCCATCACATTAAAGAAAGATAGTGGGAAGCACATCTCGAGTTGGTACATAGTCTCCCTCATCTATTTACGTGTCTTCTCCAACTCAGCAATGTCGATTACCTTCTTGGATATAGCATTAAAGAAGTGGCACATTCGTATGACGGCCATCTTTATGTATGGTTGTTTGATAACCCTGATTGCAGTAGCAGGGAAAAGGGTAAGCATGGTATGACACTCATGAGTGTTGTACCCAGTAATCTTTAGCTCAGACATTGAAACGAGATTCTTAACATTCGATGAGGAACCTGTGGGGACTCTAACACCAAGTAGACACTTGCATATTGATTTTTTATTCTCAAGTGTGAGGGTAAAGATAGCCGGTGGAAGGTAATACTTTCTATTTGGTCTCTTTTGAGGATGAAGTTCTGGCCTTATTCCCATTTTTTCTAGGTCCCTAAGTGCTCTAAGTCCATCCTTTGTCTTGCCTGGGATATCTAATAAGGTACCAATCGTGCTTTCAAAAACACCCTTTGCAACATGTATAGTATCTATGGCATGGTCAATCTCCAACTCTTTCTAGTATGATAAATATCGATAAAATATCAATTTTTTTAAACAGTACATCTCCTGGAGCCTTATCATTTTTCTTTCTTTTTTTCCTTTCACTGCCTTATGAAGACGGTATGGATATTTTTGACCAATTCAAACACAAATTTACTTGTGGTTTTTTGGTAAAAATCGTCGGTGCCGCATGTACACCAACTTACATGAGAAAGGAAGGTACATTCATAGTGTTTGGTCCAGACATCCTACACATCCTACCTTCCCTTTAACCTGTCCAGTTAGTGTCAAGCGTGCGGAATTGTCATTGATGGTAACAAAAACCATGGCATACAGTGTGAAGCTCTCTTGTTTGTAAGTATCCCAAGCACAGACCCTATCTTCCCATAACTTTTTCATATCCTCCATTAAAGGTTCTAAAAAGACATCTATATCATTGCTAGCTTGTTTAGGAACAAAAATAAGGATAGGTAACCTAAGATACTTCCTCTTGTGACACAGCCATGAAAGTATGTTGTATAGGCTTAGAATCACTGGCCATGTACTATGTGGGTCTGTCATCTCTCCAAAGGGATTCATTCCATCAGTACTTATGCCTAGCCTTAGGTTTCTTGGATCCCTGACAAATTTAGGATGGTTAACGTCAAAGGTTTTTCATTGTCGAGCATCGGCCGGGTGCTGAAGCTTCCCGTCCTTTTTGCGCCCATCAGAGGCCACATGCTAGATCATGGGACTCTAGAGTTGGAGAATAGTCATTTCAATCGATCTATTACTGGCAGGTACCACATCACAAGTGCTGGAACTTTTCTATTGTCGCCATCTTGGTCATCCAGACTGCTACCAATGCTTTTCTTCATCTTCCTCTCTTTCTTTCCTTTTTGCTGATCCACGGAACCTGAATCGTCACTTTGATCATTCTTTTTGTACCGACTGGCATTGTACACTTGACATCTCACGTCGTTTGTGTACTCTTTGCGGTGCAAGCGATACAATATGCAATGGTTCGGACAAACGTGTATTTTTTGTATGCCCAGTGTCAATGGTGACAACAATTTCTTTGCAAGCTACATGGTAGTTGGCAAATTGTTCGGCTTCGGTAAAAATTTGGCTAAGAGCTCTAGCAATTCATTGAAGCTGGTGTCTGACCACCCATACTTGGCCTTTAGTGTGAGAAAATCAAGCATCGTTTGCAATATCGTGCATTCTTTATCACACCCATTTGATTCAGCATATAGAAGCTCTTTCGATGCCTTCTCCAAAATCTGTAAGTTATCTAAGCCTCTCGTTTTGTTCTTTAGTATTTTCTCGCGCCCAATGTAGCGCAATAGTTTCTCAACATCAAAGCCTTCAATATTGTGACTTCCATGAAACACATCACAATCATCGTTGTTTCTTTCATTCCTCTGTTCTGTGTTGTTTCCTTCTGACCTTGGCTCTTCAATGTTGCCTTACCCTCTCTTTGTTTTATCCAATTTCAACTTCTTGTTCTCCAGTGCTTGGTGTATTCGCTTGTGTCTCTCCATGTTTGGTCCATATTGAGTAGTTCTCAATGAAACCATTTTCCAACAAGTGCTCACGGATTATTTTGGGCATGTCAAACATTACAACATTCTTGCACTTCTTACATGGACACCATAATCTATTTGTTTTCATATATACATTTCTGGTTAGCGGCATCAACAAATGAAGTGACATTTTTGAAATATAGAAATGGATTTCTGCCAGCGCCATTGTACATACAAGATCTGTCCTCTATCTTCACAAATCACTAATATAAAAAAATAAAGAGAGAAAACATTATAATATGGAGGATATAAAATTAACTAAATATATAATTAATTTTTCACTCCCTCCTCTGACCCCACCCGCACCATAATATAGGTCTTATTATATATGTAAACTAGAGATCTAGCTAATTAACTATGCACTAATACTCTTAGAGATCAACAAAATTAGTTGGGATCTACAAAACCCGCCCTAAATCTATGCCTGTACACGCTAGGTTTACTTCAAACTCCACTCACGATATCCCGCCCTAAACCTACATGAAAACCACATTATAAGACCATAAAACTTCCAAACATGACATGGATTTACCTCCTATAGCAATATCCTTTGATTAAAAACAGAATGAAAACCGTCCCCCCTTGTATTCCAAATTACCCAGCCGCCGTACGGACACACTCTCCGAAACAGAATCGAATAGAGTGCCCCGACGGGAGGAAGAGGACGAGTATTTATACATGAAATACCAGTGTCGGACATATTGAGATCATCATAAACGATACAATACATGCGATAGCAGTGTCGTCTGAACTACGACACCAAAAACCGAGACTGCTAAGATACACTAGTTTCGGTTCTTTTTGACGTCAGCCCGACCGACACTGATATGTTTATTATCAGTGTCGGTTTTTGTTAGATCACATTTGTCGGACACTATAGTGTTTCTTTCTAGTGTCAGATGTGGATGGAGTAAGCAATGACCGACACTGATGTCGTGTTCTGTACTATCGGTTGCTCGTGACTTACCGACACTATTGTATAATATGTGAGAAATTAGTGTCGTTTTGTAGGATGATGTCACTTGCATCCGACACTGTTGGTGTCATAACAGTGTCGGATCGTAACGTTGGGAGGCTATCGAAACTAGTTAGTGTCTGCTGTTACGTTCGGTCGACATTGTTATAATTTTTTGAGTGACACCGTAGCCTCATTTTGTAGTAGTGCATTATACGCGCAGGAATCAAGCCTGGCGATCACATTTCAACACTAAGAATAATGAGTCAGCATATCCCCTCATATCTCAAATGTATCTAATATCGAATCTTCCATTGTAAAACCTAGCATGCAAATGTATTGAGTTCACATACAATTCCCGTCAAGCTCAGTGAGGATATGGATCCTCACCATTGCTTCCGTGTACTTGGCCCCGTTCTGATTTTGTTACAGCAAGGCTAATAGCTTAATTAGTCATGTGTTGGCGGTGTACAAATGTGATCTCATCTACACCCAATCTAGTGGTCTGGTCATGTAGTTATAGATGGCCTCTCATTCGCTCACTAGTCTTCTTGGAGTCTTTTTTACAGCCGACAGGTAAATCGAGAGCCTGCATCTTCTCTCTCTTCTATCAGCTCTCCTCCAACACAATGCAGATCAAATGTATCAAGTCATTTAGCTCGTGTGCATATCATCATCAAACTTGCTCCTTAGGGCAACAAGGGCGCCACAGTGCCCAGCTAGTCGCTCGGAGAATGTGTACAAGGAGTTTGGCATCCATGAATCCCGATAAATTCCAGCAACGTAATATGATTCCATGCATGATGCGGTCAGTTTGTCACTTTAACCCACCTATGAGTCTCTGACCTTCCCAGGCTCCTGACTGACCTCTAGGATCTGTCCCAAACAGCTAGAGAAATATTACAACAGAATTAATCAAAGTTATCTTCTGATATGTATTTTCTATCCAATTGTTCACGGTACCTTTACATGCACTGCATCAGGTTCGTCCCCCTCAATATGGACGATGGCCACGTGGTGATTCATACAGTCATGTCCTGTGGGGAACAAAGAACAAGGACAGCGGTATTATGATTTAAAAATCATGTTAGCTAGGTGTTGGTATCGATATATAAACTAAAGTCACTGCTTAAGATGTTTTTTAAATCCGAAAGACCGCAAAATAATTTATTTTACAAGAGTGCAGAACAGAAATCCAATTCAACAAATCCCACTGGCATGCTATATATCTTGGCCCTTGTTGGCCAGTGCATCATCTGGTGGCCCGTCAGCGGGATCTAGCAGGCTAGACGCCACTTGAGATATGCTGGAGGCTGGACATCTTGCTAGCTAAGACAAAGGTTTGAAGAGACCCTATCAGAGTAAGAAGATGAAAGGGTACCAACCATTATGCATCGGACGGCTCTAGCGTCATCTGAAATTCTCTCTAATTTCTGGTGGCTGATCAATGGCATGTTACATTTTTTCCTCCTTGTGACAGCATAAAGCAGGTGGGCCGAGTGAGAAAAAAATTACTGGAATGAATTGGTTAATGATTTGCCACCACATAATAACTATAGCTTGGCTGTATCATTGTATTGTGCAACAGCTCACTGAAAAAATCAGGCAACTTTTTAATAATGACTATATCTTTCCACTGCTCTTTCTACAAATATTTATAAGAAAAGAAAAATATGCGTACATTCTCCATACTTGGCAAGAATTAATTGCATCCGTCACAGCTCACTGCCACGTTTTTTGTTTTTGGACTACATTCTCCATGCTTGGCAAGAATTAATTACATCCTTTACAGCTCACTGCCACGTTTTTTTTTTTTTTTTTGTGGACTATATGTCACACTACAATTGCGAGCTTCTCCACTTTATAATAAGAACACAACCACGGTCTTCTTCTGAAAAAAGGCTCAGAGGTCAGATCTACTGCTTCCTTCACATGGCTGAGGAAACCCTTGATCTCACCCATGGCGCACCACTTAATATTGCTCCGCTACGGATGATACCGGTTCCATTTTGAGGAACTGAACTGATTCCTTTCAGTGAGCAAACAATTGTCCACTTAAAAATACAGGAACGTGTTCTCAAAAGCCAAGGGTTCCCGATTCTAGATTGGTTGGATGAACGAAATGATTATGCTAAGGAAAAGGTGAGTTAATTTTGACACTTAGATCTATTTCGTTAAAAATTGACTTAGTACGTGTTACATCTTTGCTACCTTTCTTCCTTGTAACAATAGTTACGATTCTATTGATTTCCCAAGTTCTATCTGTCAGATCTGGCATCAACATTGTTACATCACATCTGATCTAATTTCTAAAACATCTTGCTTGCTACCCATTTAAATAGCACATATATCTTGTTGCTGTCCATTCATACATACTCCCTCCATCCAATAATTGTTCATCTGGGTTTAGTCAAACTTGTCTTTTACCAATGATTTTTATAAATATAAATTATTTTTAATATATATAAAATATATATTATGAAAGTATTTCTTATGAAGAATTTAAAACTACGAATACTAGGTTTTTAAAGTTAACCAAATCTATAGATATCATTAGTCAAAGCTAGATGGCACAAAACACAAACGAACACTTAGTTTGGGACGGAGGTAGTATATTCTATCCATAAAGAAATCGGTAATCTTCAATAGTTTTATGTCTTGGGGAAAAAGGGAACGCATTCCGCCAAAAAGAGAAGAGGTCCCAATCCGGTACTGGTTGAAGGTACGTACTGATTGTGTTGAGGAAGATTGGAAGACCTTCTTGTCACACCCCAAATTTTCCAGTTTGGGGATGTGAACCTTTTTCACTATAATATAATTAAATTTGCAATTATTTTAATGTCTACAAATTGTTATTCATTTGTTTTGAATTATAAATGTATTCAAAATTTCCTTGAAAATAAAGTATTAATATTTTGTTTAATAAAATGATTTTGTTATGTTTATTTAAAAGTAATTTTTATTTGACTCGAAAAAGGGATGTTTTCTAAAATTTCGATTTTCAAAAAGATGTCGTGAAAGCGTGGTTTTATTGTGAAATTTTATTTTATTTTAAAACTTTCAAATAAAGTAAAATAAATTTCTTTCAAAATCATCTAAATAATTCTTCTATGGTTTCTCGAAAGAATTTGATAAAAGAAATAAAATAAGTGGAAAGGAAATAAACAAAAAGAAGAAAAAAACTGCAGCACTTTTCCCTCTCTCTCTCTCTCTCCCAGCCCAACCCGCCAGCAAGGCCCAGCCGCCCTCTTACTTTTCCCTTCTTCCTTGCGCCAGCCCAATAGGCCCAGCTAGCCTCCCCTCTCATCCTCTCACTAACAGGTGCGCCCGGCCGTCATCCCCTTCCTCCGGCCACCACCAACTGCCGCGCGCGCCACCCAATCAGCCCCGATTCTCGCGGGATTCAACCCCTAACCACACCCCACGACTTCCCCGCCTCGGCCACCCCAATCCCCGATAAGAACCACCGCCCCTCGCCTCCTCTCTCCTTCCCAAACCGCAACGCCGGCCCCGCCATGTCGCGCAGCCCCTAGGAGCCCTCCCCGGTCGCTGCGACCCCCTGCCGATCGTCCTTGTGCCACACCTCCACCGCCTGGCCAAGCACCGAAAAGCCCTTCTGCCCGGGCGCCGCCTCCGACGCCGCCGAGCCACCTCCGACCGCCAAAGTCATCGCGCACCCCTGTCCAGGTGTCCCGTGACCCCGCGCGACCCGTCAGTAAGGATTCCCTCGAGCTCCTCTCCGTTTTGGTTCGCTTACTGCTGAGTTTTGACCATCGGAGCACTGAATCCGCCAACTCCAGTGGGGTCTGGCATGGTGCTGCCGCCTCTGTGGCAACCGATCGCCGGCCAGCCGGGCGAACCCACCTGGACCATTGGATCCCCTTCTGAACGGTCCAGATTAGATCCCTATATACCCTTTATTTATTTCTAAATCCAATCCGTTCAAATCAAACTTGAGGGCCAAGATTGAACCATGTCACCTACATAAAATTCGATCCATTCAATCCGAATCTGACGTCCCAGATTAATCCGTGGTTTCCCGTACGAAAATAAATCAATCATCATTGCATCATGCCAGCATCAGCAAATCTTTTTAATTAAAAAAATTTATTAGCAATCAGGGTTAACTAATTCGGATTAATCTTTTAAAAATAATATTAATTTATTTTCCAACAGTGGTCAGTTCTTGACTAAATCAGCCTATGATGGTCTCCTCACGGGCTCCATTCAATTCGATCACTGGGACAGGATTTCGAAATCTTGGGCCCCGTCTAAATGTTGGTTCTTCCGGTGGTTAGTGGCTCATAATAGGTGCTGGACGGCGGACCGTTTAGCCAAACGAGGGCTGGATCATCCGGAAAACTGCCCCCTGTGTGATCAGGAGGAAGAGACTATAAATCACCTACTCGTCTCTTGTGTTTTCGCCTGACAGTTTTGGTTTTATATGTTCAATCTGGTTGGCCTTCAAGCTCTCTTTCCACAACAGTCGGATGCCATCTTTTTGGAATGGTGGTCTTCAGTCAGTGGAAAAATCAGTGGACTACCTCGGCAAGGACTTAACTCCCTGATTACTTTAGGAGCTTGGACTCTATGGATACACCGAAATAGGTGTGTTTTTGATGGAGTCAGACCTAGCATGGTTGAGGCGCTGATCAGTGCAGGTAAAGAGCGCATGATCTGGGGGTTGGCCGGTGCCGTGGGTTATCCTTCCTCACAGCACCAATTCCCGGTGACTAGTGTGTGTGATTTGGGTCGCTTGTTTCAGTTAGAACGGGCGCGCATATAAAAGTTCTTTAGTGTAAACTGTGGTGTGTGTGTGTTGTACATGTGTTTTCTTCTTCTTAATGCAATGATACACAGCTCTCCTGCGTGTTCGGAAAAAAATAATTATAAAAAATCATAATATAATAGTAATGCTATTCATAACAATAAAAGTTATTAAAATAACAGTAAAATAATATGATAACAATATTATTCTACTAAAAATAATAATAAATATATTACATCATGTTAACATTATTAATGATGATGATAATTATAATGATAATAAATATAATAACACCATTATTAATGACAATCATAATATTAATCTCATTATAGCAAAATTAATAATATTTTTAAGGAATAATAATAATAATCCAATCCTAATTATAGTAATAATTACAATAATACTTTTGATAATAATAATTTAAATAATAATAATATCAAGGTAATAATGATAGTAATGACATTACTATAATATAATATTGATGAATATGATAATCATAACTATATTTATATTTATACTGCTAATAATATTATTACTAATAATTACTGATAATTATTGTAATAATATAATTTTTTAATAACAACAATAATAATTCTAGTAGTCATAAATAATTCTAGTAATAATAATTAATATTATTATTAATATAATTAATTATAATACAATAAATTATAATAGTAAATACAAATAATAATAATAGTACACTAATAATAGTAATGCTACTGGTAATATTTCTTATGTTGATAATAATAATAATAATAATAATAATAATAATAATAATGATGATGATGATGATGATGATGATGATGATGATGATGATGATGATGGTGATGATGATGATGAGAATAATAATAATGATAATAATTTTGATAGTTTTAATAAATATAATAATAATGTTAATATAAGAATACTATTTGTTACTAAGTCTTTATAAAATACCTATCAATTAATAAATTATATTTTAAATCCAAAAATTTTATAAATTTATATATCTTACTTTTCAGATTTAATAATTTGCAATTAGGTCTTGAAAACTTAAGTTTAATTACAGATTAGTCCTTGAAACCTTATAAACACTAACTTTTGAACCGCAGCTCCGATTTCAACGATTCTTGTGCCAAAACGACCGTAGCAATATAACCTATGCATTTATGACATTACCCTATTGATTCTTTTCTGTTGTGTTCATAGTTGTGATTGAATTGTGTTTCCTTGTTTGTCTGCTTGTGCGATTAGATGAATACGCTTCGGAGCAGCTTTACGAAGACATTCAGAATCAAGACTCCAAGATTATTTGAGCAGCAATACTATTATAAAGGCAAGTGTCCTTGACCATCTTGTGCCTACTTTACAAAACCTCAATCTCGTAGATTGCATGCTTGTGTCAAATCGATTGCACACCTATTATTAGGGTTTATACCTAGTCCTTCCTCATTATGCCTTGTCGTTCTAGTTTACATTTTCATATGGGTAGATCACATGCTTAGTTTGCTATTGTCGGGATAGGTGATATTAAATTGAGTTATTATCATACTTGCTTCTGGAGGATTAATGGGTTATTTAATAGAACCATGGAGATTGGTGATTTGGGTGAGGTTACCGACACTGTTTCTTGGTACGTTATCTTCCCAAATCTAAGGACCGATTCGTGGAGCGACCACCCATGTGCAACCGTATAATCATGAGCCAAGTATGGGTGCGGCCTGGCGTAGTACGTGGTGAAGACCAATTCTGTGCGTGCCAACCGGTGGAGCGGAGAAAGCGGGTTGCGCCTGGATCCGCCTGGAGAGATATATGTGGGGAAGGAAGGGTTACTCTCGGGAACCATCTGGCACAAGAGGGGGCCTTTCCCAAGATACGGTTAGTGCCTGATAGGCAAAACCACAGTGGGCACGTACAAGCTGGAGGAAGCCATGAAAAAGCCTTGAAGTGATCTCGTGGCCCTCACACCAAAGTAAGTGTGCGAGTGCGGAGCTGGCACAGGCGTAATGGAGATTCTTTAGTCCACCTTCAAATCGGGGATGAAATCACTTCTCATGGAGAATGTGTGCAACCTTTGCAGTTAAAACTATCATGACAATCGTGCTCACGGTCACGAGCATTGCATGGACTCTCACATCATTAGTGGAATTTTGGTATGGTTTGGTTGGTGACTACAGTGGGAAACTGTGATTGTTTCTTATGTTAGTGCTACAAACAAGTAGGCTGTAGGCATGCTTTTTTATAGGTGTTCGATGACCATCACTTAGTAAATAGGTGCTTAATAGGAAGTGTGTCTCTATTGTGTGCTTTTATGCAAAAGAACCCTATATTGCCTTTGCCTTGTTTATTGCCACATGTCATCCTTTCCCACACTTGTTGAATACATCCCTTACTCAACCTTGCCTTTATAAATGCTGCTCAGTTGAAAAAAAAGTTTAAGAGGACATTGAAGACACAAGAGGAAGTCTAGGCTTGCCGTCTCTCCGGTCGACTGCCTGGAAGCTGCGCCACGCTTGGGTTTCTTTTCCGCTGCATTTGGTAATCATTTTCTTTTCTCTTTAATCGTGACATTGTTCTATTTTACCATAATGAAGTCACTTTATGTGGCAAACTTGATTCTTGGGCACACATAAAGGGTCACTTGGTTTTAGCATTAAAACCGGGTGTGATACTTCTGTGATACAAGAAGCAATGGACACAAAGATGCCGTAAGTTATTTTTTAAATTTAGACCTATTTCATTAAAAAATGTGCATCAGTGTTTATTTAGCTCATTGAAATGTCGTTTCATTGCTTCATAGGACCAAGAAATGTGGTAGGTACCAAATGTAATAAAAAGGTATAGTAAATTGGGGCATCCATAATGGCCCACATATGGCTGAAGTACTTTACTAACAAGCCATTCTAATTTTATAAAGGGTTTCTTGGATAATTTATTATAAAACTAATGACCAGTGGATCATTTTAATTTATATTCATATATTGTTCAACCTTGATGTCAAAAGTTCATGAATCTCAACTCCCATCTGACAATAATTGAATACTTATATCTAAAGTTTATCTGTGCATCCTATGGATTGGCCAATCATAGGATATAAGGAATGATGACTATAACCTAATGGTCCAAAAGATCACAATTAATTAAATGCAATATACAGTTGCTTCATTAAGGCAGCTAATGGTTACATCATATCAAGTTGTAACACTTTGTCGTCCTCGTATCAAGATCTACATTGCTTATGCATGACAAAATAACTATTAATGTGTGCACCCAGTCATGAAGAACAGAGGCTCATAGCTACTCCATTTTCAATCTAGACGGGGAACTCTCTGGAATAGTGTGATGGATATGAAACTCAACATCTAGCAACAAAATTTTATTTTGTGTAAATTGACAATTACCTTTATCACCTGGATCTCAACATTCAGCACATGGTTTTCCCTGTGATCATCGACCAAGTGGAACGTCTGGTTCCATATTTATGGCAAAGCTAGGTAAAAGTAAAATGTATATACCTTTAATTGCTAGGTCACAAGATGATGTAGAGTTTATGGGAATAGTGTCATCTACGAAATGATTGTTTAAGGAAATTTCATATAATACTTGCGCTCACATACTAAAGTAGTTATAGATTAAAAATCTGGTGCTTAAACTATCTTTTATTCCATCGAAAAAGTAGGGAGATTTTCAAAGTTGACCTTATTGCACAAAGGCTTGTAGTTCCTGAAATCATCAGGGAATAGGCCCAATGCAATGAGAAATTAGGCAGTTTACCAAACTATTTAATTACAACCAGCATATTGTATTAAAGTTAAGTTAGTAATCAGCATTCGCCTGTGATCAAGAAGGTTATTCCAGTCAACATCTTCTTTTTTCTCGAACGAGCAAGAGAGCTGCATATCATTGCATTAAGAAGAAGAGTATAAAAGGAGGTAAAGAGCCCCTGTTACAACTCACCCACACCACACACTTCACAACAGAACTAAATAAAAAAGCACCAATTACATATACAACGACTTAGGAATCACACAGGGATTATAGAGATTAATGCCCCTCCTGCTGGGCTGTTAGAAAATTGGCCCCTCCGGCTCCAGCCATCAACCACAAGGAAGATTCCTGTCTAGCCATACTTAAAGCATCATCAAGGCTAGGATAAGCTCCATCGAAGACGCAGCATTGAGGTGCTTCCACAAAGTCGAAGCGCCAAGAATAATCAATGAGTTAACTCTCTTACGAACCTGATCTTGAAGCTGGCTTGAGCTTCGTCTCCACCAAGTATCAAAAGAAGCTTCTCCTGATTATGTACAGAGGAACTGAATACCTACAAGCCGCAAGAGACAGAGAACCAGAATTGTCTAGTAAAAACATAGGAGAGTAGCAAGTGATTAATTGTCTCAGCTTCCTGATCACAAAGCATGCAAAGATCCAGATGAGAGAGCCCATGCCTAGCAAGTATGTCGGCTGTCAAGCAGCGGTTACGTTCAGTGAGCCAAATGAAGAATTTGCATCTTCCCAGTGCCCAAGTGCGCCAGATTCAGTCCGCTGGTTCAAAAGGAATCGCACCTTGAAAGAATGCCTCATATGCTGACTTTGAAGTGAATTTTCCAGAAGATGATAATCTCCAATGTGAGTATCCTGGACTTCTGGCTGCAACACTATTCCATTTACCTCATCCTATAAGTGAAAGAATTCCTGAAAGGCAGCAGCAGAGAAAGGTCCCATAATATCCCGTAGCCACTGATTATTTGCCAAAGCTTCCTTGACAGTCCTTTTATTAACGAGACGTTTAGGCACTGTACTAATCAGTCTTGGGGCTAGCTCCAAAATACTTTTCCCATTCAACCATTTATCTCTCCAGAACAGAGTATTTGACCCATCTCCTACTACTGTGTGCATAGCCATAGACAAAAGAGCATGAGCATTCTTATGCACAGCAGGGGCTGGAAGCATGGCCCAAGGTTTTCTGGCTCAGTTTTATGCAACCAAAGCCATCTAGTCCTTAGAGCCCAATTGAGAAAATTAATATCAGATATACCCAGCCCTCCCAATGATTTTGGCCGAGTGACTTTAGACCAAGCAAATAGACAGTGTCCACCTTTTGCATTCTTTCTTCCTCTCCATACAAAGCCCCCTTCTCACCTTATCAATTGCTTTAATCGCCCAGGTGGGGAGGTCCATAGCTGTGGCTAGATATATCAATTTAGAAGTGAGAACATGCTGCACATAAATCCCCCGATCAGCTCCTGTCATGAGTTCTGCTTTCCAACTTGGTAAAAGATACACCACCTTGTCAATTATGCTTTGAATATGTGCCTTAGAAAGCTTTTTCAAATTCAGTGGCAATCCCAAGTATTTGCTAGGAAAATCAGATATTTCACAAGGCATCAAACTTTGTGTAGTTTCCAATTCCATTTCTGAACAGTGAATGGGGAGGACACTGCTCTTCTGAACATTAGTTTTAAGGCCCGAAGCATTGCCAAAAAGATTAAGTATATCCAATGTCAAAGAAATGTCCGCTTCACTCGGCTTAAGAAACACCATTACATCATCAGCATACAAGGAAATTCTATGATGCACCCTTTGTGCTGAGAGAGGCTGTAGCAAACCTTCCTCTGAAGCCAGGTGAAAGAGCCTATTCAAAATGTCCATAGCCAAGATAAAAAGCATCAGAGATAAGGGATCTCCCTGCCGTAAACCGCGCTGGTGTTGAATTGCTTGACCTGGTACTCCATTGAGCAAGATTTGTTTGAGGAGGAAGATAGTAGTCCACTGATAATGTCACACCATATAGGGCCAAACCCATTCTTGCGTAGAACCTCCAGAAGGAAAGTCCAAGACACTCAATCAAAAGCTTTCGAAATATCGAACTTGAGCAACAAACTCTTCGGATTGTGTTGGTGAAAGTGCTTCGCAGTCTGTTGGACTAACATAAAATTATCCTGGATGAATCTTTGTTTCACAAAAGCACTTTGATTGGGCAAAATCATCTCCTGTAACTTCCCTGCGAGACGGTTAGCCAGTAGCTTCGGGACAAGCTTAGCGACACTATGGACAAGACTGATGGGTCTATAATCCTTGACATGAATAGCATCCTCCTTCTTAGCTATCCTCCTTCTTAGCTAACAAAACAATGTAGGCTGTGTTTAGCAGGTGCATATTTTGGAATTTACGAGCCCAAACCGCAGAAATTGCTGCCATGACATCCAACTTAATAAGATTCCAGCAAGACTTATAAAAGCGACCAGTAAAACCATCTGCCCCGGGGGCTTTGTCACTACTACAAAACAAGCCTACGGTGTCACTCAAAAAATTATAACAATGTCGGGGCAACCTAACAGCCGACACTAACAAGTCGCGATGGCCGCCCAACATCACGACCCAACATCACGACCCAACACTGTTACTGTCACAACAGTGTCGGATGCAAGTGACATCATCCTACTAAATGACACTAATTACTGGCATTACTCAATAGTGTCGATCCTCGAAGACGTCACTTGCAACCGATACTACAGAACATGATACCACTGTCGGTCTTTGTTTACTTCATCCACACTCGACACTGGAAAGAAAAACAATAGTGTCGGACAAACATGATCTAACAAAAACCGACACTGATAATAAACATATCAGTGTCGCTTGCGCTGATGTCAAACATAACTGAAACCAGCATTTTGTAGCAGTATCTATTTTTAGTGTTGTAGGTCAGACGACACTGCTATCACATATATTGTGTCGTTTATGAAGATCTCAATATGTCCGACACTGTTAGTTCGCGTCTAAATACTCGCCCCCTTCTTCTCGTCGGGGCACTCTGTTCGATTGTGTTTCGGACAGTGTGTCCATACGGCAGCCGAGAAATTTGGAATACACAGGGGAAAGTTTTGATTCTGTTTTTAATCAAAGGATATTGCTCCAGGAGGTAAATTCATGTCATCTTTGGAAGTTTTATGGTCTTATGATGTGGTTTTACTGTTTGTTTAGGGCGGGATATCGTTTTCATGTGATTGAAGTAAACCAAGCATGTACAGGAGAATATTACCGTAGATTTTGGGCGAGATTTTGTAGATCCCAACTAATTTTGTTGACATCTTTGTTTTTTATTGATTTGTCTAAGAGTATTACTACATAGTTAGCTAGATCTCTAGTTTATATATATAATAAGACCTACATATTATAATTTTATATCCTCCATATTATAATTTTTCTCTCATTATTTCTTTTTCTATTAGTGATTTGTGAAGATGGAGGACAGGTCTTGGATGTACAATGGCACTAGCAGAAATCCATTTCTATATTTCAAAAATGTCACTGCATTTGTCGAAGCCGCTAAGACTAGAAATGTACATATGAAAACAAATAGATTATGGTGTCCATGTAAGAAGTGCAAGAATGTTTTAATGTTTGACACGCCCGAAACAATCCGTGAGCAGTTGTTGGAAAATGGTTTCATTGAGAACTACTCAATATGGACCAAACATGGAGAGACACATGCGAATACACCAAGCTGTGAAGAACAAGAAGTTGGGATTGGATACAACATAGAGAGGGTAAGAGGTGAAGGCAACATCGAAGAGGCAAGGTCAGAAGAAAACAACACAGAACTGAAGGAAGAAAGAAACAACGATGATTCTGATGTGGTTCATGAAAGTCACGATATTGAAGGCTTCGATGTCAAGGAACTGTTGCGCCACATTGGGCGCGAGGAAATACTGGAGAACAAAACGAGAAGCTTAGATAACTTACAGATTTTTGTGAAGGCTTCAAAAGACCTTCTATACATTGAATCAAACGGGTGTGATAAAGAATGCACGATATTGCAAACGATGCTTGATCTTCTCACACTAAAGGCCAAGAATGGGTGGTCAAACACTAGCTTCAACGAATTGCTAGAACTCTTAGTCAAATTATTACCGAAACCGAACAATTTGCCAACTAGCACATACCATGCAAAGAAATTGTTGTCTCCATTGACACTGGACATACAAAAATACACGCTTGTCCGAACCACTACATATTGTACTGCAAAGAGTATGCAAACGATGTGAGATGTCAAATGTGCAATGCACAGTCAGTACAAAATGAATGATTAAAGTGACTATTCAAGTTCTGTGGATCAGCGAAAATAAAAGAAAGGGAGGAAGACGAAGAAAAGCATTGGTAGCGGTCTGGATGACCAAGAGGTCGATGAAAGAAAAGTTCTAGCACTTGTGATGTGGTATCTGCCAGTAATAAATCAATTGAAGCGACTATTCTCCAACTCTAGAGATGTTGAACTCATGATCTGGCATGCGGCCTCTAATGGGCGCAAAAAGGACGGGAAGCTCCAGCATCCGGCGGATGCTCGACAATGGAAAACCTTTGACGTTAACCATCCTAAATTTGCCAGAGATCCAAGAAACTTAAGGCTAGGCTTAAGTACTGATGGAATGAATACCTTTGTTGAGATGACAAACCTACATGGTACTTGGCCAGTGATTTTAAGCCTATACAACATAGCTTCATGGCTGTGTCACAATAGGAAGTATCTTATGTTAGCTATCCTTATTTCTAGTCCTAAACAAGCTGGCATTCATATAGATGTGTTTTTAGAACCTTTAATGGAGGATATGAAAAAAATTATGGGAAGACGGGTCCGTGTTTGGGATGCTTACAAACAAGAGAGATTCACACTGTATGCCATGATTTTTGTTACCATCAATGACAATCTCGTACGGTTGACACTAACTGGACAGGTTAAAAGGAAGACAGGATGTGTAGTATGTCTGGACCAAACATCATCAATGTACCTTCCTTTCTCATGTAAGTTGGTGTAAAAAAACACAAGTATCGTGCAATGAAGAATCAATTTGATGGTACACAGGAGAAAGATTTGGCACCGATCAATCGTGATGGTAAATTTGTGTTTGAATTGGTCAGAAATATTCATACCATCTTCAGTAAGGTAGTGAAAGGAAAAAAAAGAAGAAAATGATAAGGCTCCAAGAGATGTTTTGTTTAAAAACAATCGATATTTATCATACTAGAGAGAGTTGGAGATTGGACATGCCATAGATACTATGCATGTTGCAAAGGGTGTTTTTGAAAGCACGATTGGTACCTTATTTTATATCTCAGTCAAGACAAAGGATAGACTTAGAGCAAGTAGGGACCTAGAAAAAATGGGAATAAGGTCAGAACTTCATCCTCAGATGAGACCAAATGGAATGTATTACGTTTCATCAGTTACCTTTACCGTCACATTTGAGGAGAAAAAATCAATATGCAAGTGTCTATGCGGTGTTAGAGTCCCCATAGATTTCTCATCGAACGTAAACAATCTTGTTTCAATATCTGAGCTGAAGATGAGTGGGTACAACACTCATGACTGTCATACCTTGCTCACCCTATTCCTTGCTAGTGCAATGAGGATTGTCAAACAATCATACATAAAGATGGCCGTCATACGGATGTGCCACTTCTTTAATGCTATATCCAAGAAGGTAATCGACATTTCTGAGTTGGAGAATACATGTAAATAGATGAGGGAGACTATGTGCCAACTGGAGATGTGCTTCCCCCTATCTTTCTTTGATATGATGGAGCACTATATGATTCACATAGCAAATCAAATTTTTGTCCTCGGCCCTGTTTATCTGCATCACATGTATCGTACGAGCGTTATATGTCTGTTATGAAGGGCTACGTATGCAATCATGCTCACCCTGAGGGTTCCATGATAGAGAGTTACACAACTGAGGAGGTTTTTGAGTGCTACAATGATTACATGAAAGATGGAAAATCAATAGGTGTGCCGGTGTCACGGCACGAGGGGAGGCTCCAAGGGAAAGGAACGAAAGGAAGAAAAACATTCAGCGATCAGAGTTTTTTAAGAGTCTGAGATGCACATTATAACATCTTTCATCAGTTACATACTGCAGTGCCATACATCCAACAACACTTGCAACAGCTTCGTGAAATAAATGAACATTCCACAGAGGATTGGATCATGAAAGAGCACAAAAGTTGTTTCATGTCATGGTTGAAGAACCAAAACCTCCCAATTCATACAACAAAAGATGAAAAAATGATGTGTTTATTGATCGGTTGTCTCTTAATGTTAGTTACATCATGGCAGGCATACGACATCAATGGGTTCACATTTTATACCAAAGCAAAGGATGACAAGAGCCAGCACCAAAATAGTGGTGAGAGAGTAGATGCCGAAGACAGTGAGGGGAACAAGAACACATATTATGGATACATTGATGACATTTGGGAACTCAACTATAGAAAACTTTACAGATCCCTGTATTTAAGTGCCAATGGGTCAAGCACTCACAAGGTGAGGTCTATGAAATGGGCTTCACCCTTGTGTCCCTAAACAACAAAGGTCACAAAGATGACCCATGGATACTCCCACAATGTGTCGCACAAGTGTTTTATGTTCTCGAGGCCAAACACGAGAAGAAGCACATTGGAAAACAAAGGATCATCGGAGTTGATAATGTCATAGATGATGAAGAATACAATGTAACGCCCAAAATTTAAACATTTTCAAATATTAAAATTTTGAATTCTTTAATTTCATTTCAAAATTTAGTATAGAATAAAAATTTCTTTTCCAAATAAATTCTAGGTTGCACTTCATATCATTGCATTGCATTTAATAATCATATAAATAATTATTGCATTAAAAATTCATTTAATAAAGCTAACAAAGACTTAAAGAAAACAAAGAAAAGAAATTAAATAAATAAAAGAAAAAGATAAACTCTCCCATGGGCTCCCTCCCTTTCTGCCTCTTTCCCTCACCCGCGCAGCCCAAATCTCCCAGCCAGCCCAGCACGCCCACCTCGGCCGAGCAGGCCAGCCCAACCACCCCCTCACCCTCTCTCTCAATGCCAGGAGGGCCCCACCCAATCATTCCCTCCTCCAGCACCCCCAACTGCATGTGCCTTCTTCGTGCATGCCACCCCCAAACCGTTCCCGAATCCCACCGGATTTCTTCCCAACCGCGCCCCGCAACTGACCCCGAGTCGACCGCCACTTCCCCCTACAAAAACTGCCCACGCCCGGCTCTCTCTCCCCCTCCAAACCCGAACCGCTCGCCCCACCGTCGCTCCGCGGCAAGAAACTGCCCCAACCCCGTCCGACGCCGTGCCGCTCTTCCCCGCGCCGCACCACCTCCGCCTGGTCTCTTTCTGTCGAGCGCCGCTGTCCGAAGCCAACCCGCGTTTAAGAATCAAAGACACCGAGAAGGGGGTTGATTTGGTGGACTTAAAGCACTAATTCCGCTACGAACTTAAACTACAAGACTTGAACACAACGGAAGCAAACCTAAACAAGTCTAAGTAGACAAAGACCCCTAACAACGCTAGTGATATGAAAATAACAACAAGCAAGCACTAGCACGATAGCCACCAAGAGGAATCAAAGAACAACATATCACACTACTCAACGGCAAGTAAATGAGGTAAGTAAAGAGAGTAGATAGAGAGTGCTCAGTGATTTTTTCTTGAGGTCTCGAAAGGTAGGCGCCTTCCCATAATCCTCGTTGGACCACTCCCGTCGGAGTCCCGGTCCCTCCCGTCGTTCCCGGAACGATGCTCGCAAGGGTACGCTTCACTCCCAAAGTGAACATACCAGCGGCCCGGCTGTCGCACACAATACCCAAGTGCTAGAGTAAGCCTCCATAGCTCAGGCACTCCCTCTTGGTGTCCCTTTCGAGCGAGGGACCCAAAACCACGTACAAACTTGGTGTCGTCTTCCACAATCTCCTCGGAAGCTCGAGCACCGACTCCAAGCCGGTCTAGGCTACCCACACCAAGAGTAATAGGCAAAGATCACTCCTCACAAGCCCTACAAGCTCTAGAAGTGGGTGAATGCTCCCTATCACTCTTCTACTAGCACCAAAGATCTCTAATTTTGCAATGTGCTCTCTTGGTGGTGTCCCTTGGCCTCTCACAACTTGGTTCCAGCAATTCTGATCAAAGGCACACAGAAAAACGTCCCCCTCCACGGTTTAAATAGGCTCTAAGCCCAGAAACAACCGTTGAGACGTGATGTCACAAAGCTGACTGCTTTATGCAATCACCAGACTGTCCGGTGACTGAACCACAGGACTGTCCGGTGACTCTTCTTCCTCCTCGGCCAGAGAAACACCCTCTCTGGAGTCCACTCCATAGGACACCAGATTGTCCGATGCATACCTTCATCAGACTGTCCGGTGACTTTCACTTCCAGAGTCACAGAGACATCTTCTCTGGACTTCAGCTTCTGGCTCACCAGACTGTCCGATCACTGCACCGACGGACTGTCCGATGACTGCTCCACGTTGACTCTAGAGAGCACCTCTCTCTAGACTGGCTCCTCCAGGGCCCACTGGACTGTTCAGTGACTGAATTTTCAGCTAGTCTTTGAGCTCCGGTCTTCAACTTTGCTTCCTCTGCCATCTTTAGTGCTTTCTGAGGATCTAAGGAGCATTCACACCCTCTAACGCTTGTATGATAGGAGAGAAATGACCTTACCCCCTTTAATAGTACCGGTGTTCCTATAGACTCTCTAGCTAGTCCTTAGCCTTGGTCCTCCGAAGCCCGACAACTCCTCTTCTGGGGATCGTCCTTGTCTTCCACCGAAGAAGCCCACCATGTTGATGTAGAATTAGCGAGGTGGTACCTACAACACAACCGTTACCTTTGGTTGTTCATTCAATCAACAAAACCAATTCATACCTTTTAGGGGACTTCAAAGGTCATAAAGCTTACAATCTCCCTCTTTTTGGTGACTGATGACAACCATAGTACTCTCAAATAGCCAAACGAGATGAAAGAAGATAGAGAATAAAATACATCTTGAAAGAACGCTTACCCCCTTACCTTGATAACTCCTCAGAAAAATTTTGCAAGAGTTCCCCTCCTTTGTCGTGGGTAGGAAGCATCGCTCTCCTCCGGTTCTCCCCCTATTTAGTAGCTCTCTCTCCCCCGTTGTCATCAAATCATCCAAAAAGATGGCACCGAGGAAGCATATAGAGAGGGAGAACGCTGGTTCGACAAAGAAATGTGCATGATAGAGAATGAGATGAGAGCGCAAATGCACAAGGAACATGCAAAACAGATAAAGCACTAGGAGCCATACACTCAGAAGCCACGGGGTTAGTCTAAAAACCAAGTGCATCTCAATGAGCTAAAAGAGTCAAAAGAAAACAAGCTCATCAAAATGTCATGAAGAGCCAATGAAATCCGCCAAATAAGATCCAGAAGCCCTATCTACCCATCCATGGCCTTCCCCTAGACAGCTAGCTCTCTGAGCGGTACACCTCATATCTCTCACCCAACTCCTATAGAAGATCTAGTCCTGCGCGGCTGAAGAGGTGGGTGCAGTGACTGTAGGAAGCTGCTCCTCTGCTGGCTGAGCTGCTGCTGCTGGCTAGTCTCCCCTTGGCTGCTCAACGTCGTCGAAAGCACTCAAGCTGGAGGAAGACGTCGGGGATGGCCCCTTGCTCTGAACTAAAGCTGGCTGGTCTGTACTGGCAAGGGCCTAAGCTGCCTCCTCTGGAGAATATCCGGCCTCAACCAGGATATCTACATCTGACGCTCTGGGCTGCTCGGCTGTGGTGGCTGCAGGCTCTGACTGTGAAGGCTCTGGCGGTGGCTCTGACAACGCTGACTCAGCAGTAGTAGCCTCAAAGGATAAAACTCTCGGAGCAAGCAGAGAACTACCAACTGTTGTCTCTGACTCTAATGCCGGTACTGACACTCTTGGCTTAGCAGAAGCAAAAAGAACCGACATGGAGTACGGGGAAACTGGAGAAAACTGAGAAGATATGACTGGAACACTGACCCCTCCAGTAGTCGTGACTCTATTGGCTGCCCCAAAAGGTACAAAAGGTGAAAGCGGGGGTGGAGAGCAGTGTGGTGAACGTGGACTGCTGCTGCTGCTGACCCTGGCTCTGCAACTCAGATGTGAATGCTGGCACTGAAGAATACTAAGGTTGAGGTGCGGTAGGTTGAAGCTGAGAAGGCAGGGGACCTGGCAGCAAGGTCGTACGCTGGAAGAGGTGGCATACCAGTCCCCTAGAGATATGACGCAATAGCTTCAAATCCGACAGATATATATGAAATAGCCGCGGCCATCTCCAACTGAGTGCGCTGAGACCTCTCATGAAACTCTGTTCTGCCGTCTCCTCTCCCCTGCAAGCTTTCTCTCAATCCACAGCCACTCCTCAACGTGGAGGCGCTCGAGTCAGATCCTCTCCTCGATTTTCAGCCCTTCTCGACACATAAGCTCAAGCTATTCTTCTCTGAACCTCCTCTGCTCCTCCTGCTCTGCCTCAATAGCATCCAATCTGGCAGCAAGAGCAGGGTCAAGTGTGGCACGAGAGGTAGGAGTCTCGACCTGACCTGAAGCCTCTGTCCTCCCAGCACCCGGCTGTGTTCCCTTCGGAGCCTCAGTGTCGACATCCCCCGGGGCTGTGGTGTCCTCACCTCTAGGGGTGCTCTAAGAAGCAGAAACCCGAAGAACCCTAGAGTCGAAAGGCTCAGCAAGACTGAAAGGAGTGGTGATCTCTGGCAATACTGCATACGCCTCCTTAGTCATCACTCTCCCTCTCCTTAGCATCAGGCATATGTAGGGGGCAAATGGTAACTGATGTGCTCCAATCTCCTCTTACATCACATCATCTATTTGAGCTAGCAGTAGATCTGTCAAATCAAAAACCTCATGCCTCAGCAGAAAACAAAGCAGCCACTGATGTAGAATAATCACTCTCTCCCTGTAGCCACCTTTTAGGGGACTTCAAAGGTCATGAAGCTTACACCGTGACGCCGCCGAAGTGCTCCCGAAGGACCTCGCCGTCGCACCCCTGTCTCCAGCCATCCCCGTCCATCGGTGACCCCGCGACGAGAACTCCCCCCCCCTCCTGCCGCCCTATTTGTTTTAAGCTCGAGCCGGTCCAGTTTCGTGCAGTGATGAGCCCAGGCGAGCTCGCCAGAGTCAGCTACCATGGCGTCGCCGCCCTGCCCCGGGCGCGGGCCACCCCTGCCATCCAATCCAGATGAGACGGTTTAGATTAAACCGTGCCTCCCCATTTGGTTGAATTAAATCCTAGCCATTAGATCAAAATCTGAGGGCCCAGATGACGCCACGTCGTCCGCTTAGTTAGATCCGTGTTGAAATCAAGGGCTCAGATTTATCCTAGGATTTCATATAAAAATAAATCAAAAGCATTATTGCGTCAACATGATGTCATGCTGAGGTCAGCAGACCAGATTATTTGAAATTAATTAAAAAATTAGGTTAATTAAATTTGGATTAATCTGTTAATTAATAAATATAATAGTAAAATAATTAATAATATATTAATCTAAAAAATATTTGTGATACTTTTTTAAAAGTTAATTTAATAATAATTAATTATAATATTTATTTAATAATAAATAAATTAATTTAATATTGATTAACTATGTTAATTTACTGAAAATCACTAATTAACTATGTTAATTATAAAACAGTCCCTGCTGATGACAAATTACACTTTAGCCCTTGAACTTTTCTGTAATTACTTTTTAGTCCTTAATTAATTTTGTAAATTATAGACAGGTCCTCAAAACTTAATTATTAATTACAGATTAGTCCCTAAACCTTATAAATGCTATAACTTTTAAACCGCAACTCCAATTTCAGTGAATTTAATACCAAAACAATCGTATCAAAAAAACCTATGCATTAAATGCATAATCATACTGATCTTGACCTCTTTTGTTGCATTTGATTGATTTTTTGTGCTTCTGTGCATTAGGCGACTTCGTCTCGGACCCGCAGTACAAGGACTTCCAGCAGCAGGACTTCGAAGCTGTCGAGTACTATTCTCAGGAGTAGCAAGGCAAGTGTCCTTGACCATCTTGTGCCAAATTTATAAAACTTCTATCATGTAGATTGCATGCTTGTGTCAAATTGATTGCGCACCTATTGTTAGAATTACCTAGTCTTTCCTTATTATGCCTTGTTTCCCTAGTTTACCTTCTTGTTGGGTAGATTACATGCTTAGCTTGCTGTTGTTGAGAGGGGTGATATTAACTTGATTTACTCACATAGTTGCTTTAGGAGGATTAATAAGTTATCTATTAGCAATAGTGAGATTAGTGATTTGGGTGATATGGTCGATGTAGGGTGTGTGCGTGGTTACGGGCACTATCCCTTTGTATGTTATCATCCCAAATCTAAGGACCGGTTCGTGGAGCAACTACCCATGTGCGACCGTACAACCACTAGCCAAATATGTATGCGCCTAGCGTAGTAAGTGGTGGAGACAGTTCTGTGCGTGCCAGCTGGTGGAGTGAGGAAAGCCGGTTAGGCCTGGATCTGCCTTGAGCGAGATGTGTGGGGAAGGGAGTACCCGGGTTGGCAGAAGAAGGGGCCTCTCTGGTTATGGTTAGTTTCCTAACGGGTGAAACCTCAGTGGGCACGTACAAGCTGGAGAAAGTCATGGAAAAGCCTTGAAATGATCTCTTGGCCTTCACACCACAAAGGAAGTGAGCGAGTGCTCGGCCAGCGTGGGCGGAATGGAGATTCTTTAGTCCACCTGAAAACAAGGGATGAAAACACTTCTCTTGAGGAATATGTACAACCTCTGCAGAGTTAAAACTGTCATGACAATCATGCTCACTGTCATGAGCATTGCATGGACCCTCACATGATTAGTGAGATTGGGTATGGTTTGGTGATCACAGTGGGAGACTGTGATTAGTTCTTATGTTGGTCTATAGGTGCGATGTCTATCACTTAGTAAATAGGTGCTTATTAGGAAGTGTGTATCTATTGTGTGCTTTTATGCCAAAAAAACCCTATATTGCCTTTGCCTTGTTTTATTGCTACATGTCATCTTTTTCCACACTTGTTTAGCACATCCTATACTCAACCTTTCCTTTATATATGCTACTCAGTAGAAAGAGAAGTCTGGGAGAACATTGAAGACCCTAGATTCGAAGGCTAGGCGAGCTGCCTCTTTGGTCCACTGCCTGTGGAAGCCCAAGTCGTCTTTAGTTGTTTTCCGCTGCTTTGGTTTGTGTTAATTTCTAAGACTCTTGGTCATTATTGTAATAGGTTAATTTTAGTGTATTCAAGACATTGTTCAGTTACCATTAATGAAGTCGCTTTATGTGTGAAACTTGATTCCTGGGCACACATAAAGGGTCACTTGGTTTTAGCCCTAAAACTGGGTGTGACATACAACCAGTTTGATGATGTGCCCTTTTTGCGAATATAGAAATGATAAATATCTTTGAAGCAAGACTCAGTTATTCATCACTTGTTCTCTTCATGCGCAATGATGGTGAGGGGAAGTTAGTTCAAGCTAAGTAATTAAAGATGTCATAGTTTTGTAATCTAATTATTAAATAGTATAAATGATACTACTGGCCTTACTATGCGTCCTGTTGTTTTGTGATATTAAAGGCTAATATTTTTCCCTCTGTTCTAAATACTAATGTTCCCTCCGTTCTAATATATAATTTATATAATAAAAAAAGAAGAACGTACAACAATATAGACAGATTGGACATTGCATGACCACTACAATGTCCAATCTGGACATACAGTTTACATGCTTTCTCAAATAACGACAGAAAGCCAGAGCATATAAATTGGTCGACACTTGCAAGAATAGTTGAGATGGAACTAAAGTACATAGTGTCGGTCAAGTATGAGGTCAGCGGCAGATGACATTACACCCAGCAATACTGTTGGTAATGATGAAGTCACCAGCAAACAAAATTGTTAAAACTCAATAATGTTGGTTAGGTGACATCAGCTAACGACACTGTTATAATACCAAGTGTTGGTTTTGCAGACAGCATAGTTGACCGACATCACTACTACCTCCGTTTTAAAATAGTGTCGGTCAAGTATGACGACAGCAGAAACCGACATTAACGTAACTTATTTCAATTTCAAGTGTCGGTTTTTTGTTTTTACGTCATATAATAGAATCGGTCAAGTATGATGTCAGTAGAAATCGACATTATAATAAGCAATAGTGTTGGTCAAGTATGACATCAGCAGAAACTGACATTAACGTAACTTATTTCTATTTCAAGTGTTGGTTTTTTGTTTTTACGTCACGTAATAGTATCGGTCAAGTATGACTGTGATAGACCGCCCTACGAGAGAGAGACGATCCATCGACCACGGGATCTTATCGGATGTCACTCGGCAAAGCGAAAACCAACAGCACAACTCAAGCACAATAAAATACATAACAAACTGTTGATTAAATTAATAAAACAAAAGTTTTAAAAGCACAGAAGCGGTAACCTTATTTAAACTAGAGTCTCCTAGAAACTATGCATAAGATGACATCGAGCCCATACGATTCATCTTCTAGCAGCACCCAACAGCAGCGCAGCGAGCAGGGCATCCAATGGACATTGCCACCCTCGGGGGTCGCTCCTACCAGTTGGTCCAGAGGAGGGAGAGAGAAACCACATGCACACAAAACTACAGAGAGCCAAGCTCTGAGCATTCAAATGCTCAGCAAGTCTTACCTGTTAAGCTTAACGATTAAGCATTTTGGGACAAAGACGGAATGAGCAAATAAACTTGGATTGAGTTTAAACTCTGCAGGATTGTTCTTCCATATATGCTCTACCCTCTAACCAACATGCACAGGCAGATACACATGGAATGGAATAATATTGAAATTTCAAACTGGTTAACCGATAAGGATACTTGGAAAAATCTGCTGAAACCAGGTCAGTTAACCAACTTTTGGGGTCCTAAGGAATTATCTCCCGAGCTCTGATGTGAACGAAACTAGGTGTAGATGTTCCTGACAAAGTCTTCTACCATCCTACCGACATGCACAGGCACATTCCAAAAATACTACTAGTTATAGAATTTTGAAAATAGCTAACTGTTAAGCAGACAGAAATCCGCTGAAGGCAGATCAGTTAACCAGTTTTCAAGGTCTGAAAAGACTACCTCCACAGTTCTAAAAATCTTGAAATTTGGCAAGGACGTAGAAAATTTTGGGAAGAACAATTTTTTGCTCTAGGATCATGTTGAATCTTGAAATGGATTCAAAACTACAGGATTCAGAAGATCGGTACTCGTTAAGGATTCGGAGTTTTGGGTCCGAGTCTTTTGAAGAATTTGGCCAACCTTAGAGAAATTTTATTCCAAAAATTGGGTTCCTCTAATTCATAGATTTTGTTTTTAAAAGTTCTGAACTTTCTCTTTTTGGAAGGTTTGAATTCAAAATTTGAATTCTTAAGATTTTTACTTAAACTGGTTTTTATTTCTCCCTTTGAGCTTCAACACATCCCCATTTCGGTTGTTTATTGACGAGAGCATGAAATGTTACAGCCCTCCCCCCTTAAAGAAATCTCATCCTGAGATTTAGAAGAAAGAGGAAGTAGCGGGAGCGGTCACTTACAGGATTGAAGAAAATCCGGAAAATTTGATTGGAGATATTCTTCTGTTTCCCAAGTAGCTTCATCTCTAGAGTAATAACTCCACTGAACTTTGTAAAATTTAGTGGTCTTGTTGCGAGTGACTCGATCTTTGTGATCAACAATGCCGATCGGATACTCGAGATAAGTGAGATCTTCTTGCAATTGCTCAATCCCAGGAATCACAACATCTTGGGGTAGCTTCAAGCATTTCTTGAGTTATGATACATGAAAGATATTATGAACTCCAGATAATTGATATGGCAATTCCAGTCGATAAGCGACGGTGCCACATTTCTCCAGAACTTGGAATGGACCAATATATCTGGGAGCCAACTTTCCTCTTATCCTAAAGCGTTGTACTACCTTGGTAGGAGATAGTTTAAGGTAGACATGATCACCTATTTTGAATTCCAAGGGACGACGTCTTCTATCAGCAAAACTTTCCTGACGAGATTTAGCGGCTTTTAAGTTCGCCTGTATGGTTCAAACTTTTTCTTCAGCTCGAGCTACTAAATCAGGTCCAAAATTCACTTGCTCACCAGTTTTAGACCAATTCAGAGGAGTTCGACATGAGTGACCATATAGAGCTTCAAAAGGTGACATTTTGATGCTCTCTTGATAGCTATTATTGTAGGAAAATTTCACAAAAGGCAAGTATTCATCCCAATTCTTGCCACTAGTGAGAACACATGACCGAAGCATGTCTTCAAAGATTTGATTGACACGCTCGGTTTGACCATCGGTTTGTGGATGATAAGCAGAGCTTCTAATTAGCTTGGTACCCAAACAAGCATGCAGTTGTTCGCAAAAGCGAGAGACAAATGAGCTTCCTCTATCCAACACAATGGTCTTGGGTACCCCATGCAAACAAAAAATACGAGGGATATACAACTCGGCATACTTCCTTGTGTTGTAATTGTTGCTCACCGGAATAAAGTGTGCTGATTTTGTGAGCCGATCCACAACAACCCAGATGGACTCATGTTTTCGAGAAGTAAGTGGGAGTCCAACAATAAAGTCCATACTTATATCTTCTCACTTCCAACTCGGAATACTCAGAGGTTGGAGAGGACCTGCTGAGCGTAGATGATCCGCTTTGACTTTTTCGCAAGTGTCACATTCAAACACATATTTGGTAATTTCTCTCTTCATTCTTGTCCACCAAAACTTCTTTCAGAGATCATGGTACATTTTATTACTCTCGGGATGAATGGAGTATTTGGACATGTGAGCCTCATCCATGATCTTTTTACGCAGCTCATGACTTTTAAGTACCACCATACGGTTATTGAACCATAAGTTACCCTTATCATCCTCTTTAAACAGCATTGATTCTCCATTCCTGAGTCTTTCTTTAATTTTCAGCATACCTGCAAATTTCTTTTGAGCCCCAATTATCTCTTCCCGAAGAGTCGGAACAAGAGCAAGATTATATAAGGCTCCTTGTGGAAGAACTCTGATGCTTGGTTCAACTTCAAAAGAAGGTGACGTTGCTGAAATTTGACAATTATGACAATAAGATTTGCGACTCAAGGCATCGGCAACTACATTTGCTTTGCCAGGAGATAATAGATCTCTTATTCATAATCTTTAATAAGTTCTAGCCAACTTCTCTGCCTCGTATTCAGATCTTGCTGAGTGAAAATATATTACAAACTCTTGTGATCAGTGTAAAAATACACAAGATTCCCAAAGAGATAGTGTTCTCCATATCTTCAAGGCTAGAACCACAAATGCCAATTCAAGGTCATGAGTAGGATAATTTTGCTCATGACGTCAAAGTTATCTCAAAGCATAAGCAATCACACGACCTTTTTACATCAAGACGCATCCAAGACTCGTACCAGAAGCATCAAAATATACATCAAAGGGTTTAGTGATGTCAGGTTGGGCTAAAATGGGTACTGGTCAAGTGCTTCTTGAGAGTTTGGAAAGCTTCTTCACAAGCACTATCCCAAACAAACTTGATACCCTTCTTTAATAGCTCGATCATTGGCTTGGCAATCTTAGAGAAGTTAGGAATGAACCTCTGATAATATCCGACAAGTCCAAGAAAGCTACGGACTTCAGTGACAGCAAGTTCCCAGTCAAGCATAACACTTAAGCATTTTGGGACAAAGACGGAATGAGCAAACAAACTTGGATTGAGTTGAAACTCTGCAGGATTGTTCTTCCATATATGCTCTACCCTCTAACCAACATGCACAGGCAGATACACATGGAATGGAAAGATATTGAAATTTCAAACTGGTTAACCGATAAGGATACTTGGAAAAATCTGCTGAAAGCAGGTCAATTAACCAACTTTTGGGGTCCTAAGGAATTATCTCCCGAGCTCTGATGTGAACGAAGCTAGGTGTAGATGTTCTTGACAAAGTCTTCTACCATCCTACCGACATGCACAGGCATATCCCAAAAATACTAGTTATAGAATTTTGAAAACAGCTAACTGTTAAGCAGACTGAAATCCGCTGAAGGCAGATCAGTTAACCAGTTTTCAAGGTCTGAAAATACTACCTCCACAGTTATGAAAATCTTGAAATTTGGCAAGGACGTAGAAAATTTTGGGAACAACAACATTCGCTTTAGGATCATGTTGAATTTCGAACTGAATTCGAAACTACTGGATTCGGAAGATAGGTACTCGTTAAGGATTCTGAGTTTTGGGTCAGAGTCTAGTTTGAAGAATTTGGCCAGCCTTAGAGAAATTTTATTCCAAAAATTGGGTTCCTCTAATTCATAGCTTTTGTTTTTAAAAGTTCTGAACTTTCACTTTTTGGAAGGATTAAATTCAAAATTTGAATTCTTAAGATTTTTACTTAAACTAGTTTTTATTTCTCCCTTTGAGCTTCAACACATCCCCATTTCAGTTGTTTGTTGGCCAGAGCATGAAATGTTACAATGACGTCAGCGGAAAACAATATTATAATCAGCAATAGTGTCGGTCAAATATGATGATGTCATCTTTGAGCAACATTACAGTAGTGACAGTACCAAATAACATATCCCAAAATCTTCGATGAACACATGTATAAGACATTTTAAACACTGAGACAATATAACAACATAATCATTACAAATTAGACTCATATGGTCCTGTTCTACTTCTAGTCTTCTCTACATCTTGAAGAGAGTTCCAGGCTCTGTCAACCTCCATCTTGTACTTGATCTCCACGTTCCCTTCCGGGTCCGAGGACGTCGCCGCCATTGAGCAGGAGGGAGGAGATGCTGGCAAACTTGTCGGTGTGGTTCCGAGCTCTGTCTCAAACCTCTTGAAGACAGTTCTCGGCTCTGTCAAACCTCTTGAACAGAGTTCCAGGTTCTGTCAACCCTCTTGAGAAGCGGACAACAGCCTGTTATGGAACCTTCTCGTAGAGATTACATGACACCAAATTTCAGAATGAGTCCTAAACTCACTACCATAAACCCTAATTTATAAACCCTAATAACTTGATCTGACAACCTGCTTAAAATGAGAATAACAGATCCGGTAAACAAATGATGTTGCAAACAGATCTGACAAGCAAAATAACAAATTTTGTACATGCTCACCAGGCTACCCATGCGCGACTGGGCATCACAAGTAACAACCGAAGAAGGACCATACGTGCGGTGTGAGGGGAGGAGGGGCAGCGTGCGGCAGCTGAGGAGGGGCGGTGTGCTGACGGGTGAGAAGCAAAGAGGCTGGATACATATATATAGACGTGAATGACTAGGATTTAGTTAGTAGTGTTGGTCAGAAATGATGTCACCAGTGACCGACATTGTTATAACCTAATAATGTCGGCCAGGAATGATGTCAGCAACAACCGTTATTGTTGATGGTTTATAATGTTGGCGCATGATGAAGCCATCTGCGACCGATGTTATAGTAGTGCTGCTAAGAATTTACTGAAAAGTATTTGAAATTTGAAAATTTCAAAAAAAGTAAGATTGTACAATTATAAGAACAAATGGTCAACTGAAGGGGGCTATATTGCTCCTCACAGTTGACCATTTGTGTCATACAGAATACGACATACGTCGATTCTTGGGGTAGAGCCTATAGAATATAAACTGGTTCTAGCCACCTAGAATAGCCGAGGTGGGACTAAATACCAGACGCGAACAAAAACTGATAGTGTCGGTTGGTGTGACATCACTAATAACCAACATTGCAAGACTAACAGTGTCGGCCAGTAATCTGACCGAAATTACAACATCACTCAACAAACATAACTTAAAATATTTTAATTTTTTTATGCACCATATGTTCCATTATTTTGTACAATGTTTTCTAGGCATATAAGCATTCCTATTTCATTTTAGAACATATTTTTATATAAATTTTGTAATCACTTTCAACCTACATTCAACATTTTTTTGGACTCATAATGTATAGTGTCATATGATTAGCAACCTATAGTTCCATTTGAACTAAAAAAAGTCAAGAAAAGACTCAAAAAAATCAAACAAAAATTTGACAGGTTTTTGCACAATGCAAATTACTAAAATAAAATTGTAGATCAAATATCATTATATACGTCAAGAAAAAACTTTAAATAAATTGGTAAACTTATTAACAGTGTTGGTTGCGGTGACATACTTATAACCGACATTCAAGACCATCAGTGTTAGTCTTTTATCATAGTAGTGTCAGTCTTATTGTGACGTCACTTTGCTCGACACTAGCAACCTTCCTATACGAGCTTGGCCTTGGCCGAGTTCAAAACGAACCCTATAGTAGTGTCGGTCTTCTTGTGACGTCATGCTGCCCGTCATTGGTACCCTTACTATATAAGCGGGCCTTGTCACTTCGTTCCACACAAAACCTGGTGGCCTTTTTATTTCCCGTGCGACATCGTGGCGCTGCCAAAATTTTTCGCCAAACCTAACTCGCCGCCGCCGCTCCCCTCGCTGCTCATCCTCCTTGGCTTCGGCACCGGTCGCGGCTGCACGTCCTCCTCTGACCTTCAGCTGCGCGTCCGCCTCCGTCTTCAGCGCCTACTGCATTTCCTCCTCCGGCTCCGGTCTCTTGGCGTCTCCTCTCACCCTCACCCACTCCAGAACCCTAATGTAAGTACCCTACCCCATTCCTCCTTTGTAAGCTGCCTCCCCTCCCCCATTTTGACAATCTACAAACTGTAAGTCGCATCCCCTCTCCCCATTGTTCCTCTCAATTCTTGTGGCTTCGAAATGCTATATGACGTTTTTAATGTATATAAATATCATTGTATAGTTTATGGAGACATTATAAGACCTTCTTTGGAACAAAGGAAAAATTCCTGATTCCTATGTTTTCCTATGAATTTGAACGCATTCCTGTGAAATTCATGTGCGAATCTTGTGAAATTCCTGCGTGAATCCTTTGAAATTGATATGTGAATAACAATATCGATTTGATGACGTCAGCGACCGACACTGTTATAGTAAAAAGTATCGGTTTTTGCCCACATCATATTTACCCGACATTGAAATGCCTTCAACCTAGTATTTGTTGACATCATCTTTGACCGACATTACTATGACATCTGTATAATACTTGCTAATGTTATATGACATCTGGTTTATAAATATAATCTAGTATAATCAAATTTTAGGCACAATGTATTTATTATAAGCTTTTAGTTGTAGTTGTGTTCGATGATGAAAGCGGACTAAGTGAGATGAGAGTGGCAGCATGGACCATATCTTGCGACTTGCGATATGGGATATGTGTTGCCATATGAGTCAAGGACCTTAGAGCGTTGGAAGGCTATTAAATTGGCAACTCGCACTAAGAGCAAAAGTCTTTCTATTTTGTACTCTCTTCTGTTTTCAATATCCATTTAGATACAATAATATTTTTCTATTTTTTTAGTACACAATCTCTACAATGGAGTAAGTTAGTGCATCGACACCTGTCGCGTCTTCTCCCAAAAGTTCAAGTAGCTCATCTTTTGAGGAACCTTCCCCTCCCTTTTCTCCTTGCGCAAAAAGGCAGTGCCAGCCTGCCACAAGAAGACCTCCGATTACAATCCAATCGATGAGGTATTTGATAGTCAAATTCACATTGTACATATTAACTCAAACGGAAATGCCTTATAACTCTATCTTTTGTATCATATTCCCTCTCAAAGCACTAGACAACTTTTCACTAATGAAGAAGAAGCGACAGTGCAGACTGAGGACACGACCGCCCCACATCGTCCACTTCACATAAGACATGAAAGGGTGGTTCAAAAAAGCCAACAAGCTATATGCTGGAATTTTGCTGTAGAAGCTGTCGACCAATGTGGTGAACCTGTGGAGCCAAAAGGAATCAACTCAAAATGTCATAATGATTGTGGTGTTTTAGTAAGAGAAAAAGTTATGATTACATTTCCTGATTGGCGTAGTGTCCCAGAAGAAAAAAAGAATGAATTGTGAGACAACTTGTGCGCAAAATACCTTTCCCCATAGATTGCCTTGACTGTGCAAAAAAGTCTTCTCTATACACAATGAGAAGATGTCTTCGGACATTTAGGACGAACCTTAATAAGGATTATGTTCGAAAGGGTCTGACACCATTCAACAAGTTCTGTTTCATCATACCTGATGATTGAAAAGCATTCGTTGAGAAGATGACATCTGAGAATGCTTTAAAGACTAGAGAGTCTTTTAAGGAACTGAGTAAAAAGAACAAGTTGCATTCTAATCTCGGTCCAAGTGGATATGCAGCTAAACTCAAACAGTGAAGGCTAAAAGAACAACATGATCGAGAAGTTGGGATACCAGACCCACTAGAAGGATGCAGGTAACGCACTCGAAATTGGGTCTTGGTTTGATCCATGTCAAGTGATGATGGCAATTGATTCTTAAAACCTCAGAGATTAGTGAAGTTGTACAAAAAGCTAAAGAGTTAGCTGCAAAGGAGAAGGAAGGAACCTTTAAGCCAAAGAGCGAAATAGACCAGCTTACTGTTGTCCTTGGAAACGAGGAACATCGAGGTCATACACGAGCCGTCTCTTCAATGGCTGCGTGGAAATTAGGGTTTTCGAATGACACGAGCAGCTACAAGAAGCGTGATCCACCCAACAAGCATCAGCTACAAGAAGCGTGATCCACCCAACAAGGATAATAAACACGAGAAGTGGAAAGAAAACTTCTTCCAATTTCTCAAAGATAATCCACAATTTGTCCAACCATTTGTTGTACCGGATGTCTGAATCGTGTCTACAACATCGAGAGTACTCCAACTACTGAAAACTACCTCCAAGCAGCCACGAGTCCGCGTCTTAACCGGCCACTAAGTACCCAGTGGATGATATAATCGAGAATACTCCTTGCTAGTTAAATAAGGCTCTTGGCAGGAAAAGGACCATCAAGGTTGCAAAAGGCATTGCAATGCCTGATCGTACATTTCATACTATATCTATTCCACCAGAGTGTGCCTAGGTGCAACGAATCAAGGTAGTAGATGACAAGTATCTTGATTTTGGTCTCGATTATCCTGATGAGGAAGAGAGGATTGACACTTTGGGAAATGCCATTAATAATTTCATCCACTGGCATCGATGAGACATTGTTTTGCAATCTGCAGTCGAAACAACACCTGTTACTCGACCTACTCTAGGATATTCACTTCGGTCTTCTCCAACACAAGAGAATGAAGGTGCTGGTGCTGAGGAGCCTATCATGGACCCCCTCCACCTCCCGAGAGACATGAGGATAAGGCTGCTGCTGCTAGGGGCCAATCATGGACCCCTCTCCGCCTCCTTAGACACATGAGCATGAGGGTGCTCTTGCTGAAGGGCCTATCATGGACCCCCCCCCCCCTCCGCCTCTCGGGACACATGAGGATGAGGGTGTTGCTGAGAAGCCTATTAATGACCTCCCTACGGCTCAACAACATGTGCTAACGACACAACATCCAGCAAGAGTATAGGTCAATACCTTCTATTAACTCTTACGTTAATCGCTAAAGTGTAGAACACACATTAATGTTTTCTTTTACAGTTGATGCGTTCCTCCAGGGTATGAAACAACCATACACCTATGAAAAAAAGGAACTGGTGGAGCACACGCCTCTGGTACTCGAGGGTAACCCAAAAAGATCTTGGGATCTTACACAGGATGATTTTATTAAGTTCAAACATGGCATGTCACTATTACAGAACCATATGTTCAGATAGGAGTGGATAATGCGTAGATTTCACGAGTGAACTTAGAAGCAAGTGCTAAAGGTGTTCAGGTCATCCAAGCTAAGGTACCCAGGGAACTTTTTAATACTGTGTCAATGGATCTAAATGTGTTGTTTGAAAACATACATACCCTCTATCGACTTAAAAAATTGGATGCCACTCTCATAACTGTATGGTGCTTGTAAGTGTTTCGAATAATAATAACCTTATAATTACTCATACTATTAATAAACACCATAGTTGACTATATATTGTTTCATCTTTTTAGAATATGCTACCATTCTGGTGCGTCTAAGAGAGTCGGGTACCTTAACCCAACAGCAATATGCCAATCTACGATCAACATCGGTATGGACCAGCCTGAGTTGAAGGGCAACAGAAAGAATCAACAAAAGGCGTTCCAAAAGGTGTTGGTCCAAAAGGCTAGGGATGTTGTATTAGCCTACATAGGTAGGCCATGTACGATTGGTGGGGCAGACATTGCATCATGGCTCCTTATAACTTTGAGTGAGTATGCTTTCCTCTATCACTTATTTAATCCTACTTTTGACTAATCAATTCAAGCACTAACATGATTAAGTGTACTTTTTTTATAGCGATCATTGTATTGCTTTCATGATATATCTAAAAATAGAGAAGGCTTGGGTATTTGACTCCTTTTATCGTGAGAGGAGCACCTACAACGATTTCTCGGAAGTCCTTGATTCGTAATGACCTCTAATATCATTTTAATTCTTTAGTATCTAATATTCATAATCATGACACAATATTTCTTATCGGTGACAGCGCTTACCGCTTCTACATCAAGCTTGGAGGACAACACTATTCAAAACGGGCAGAAAAAATGTCGTACAAAACACATTTTCTGGTACTATTGCACTGTAATTCAATAATCTAAATCACTATATTTTTGCCTATATCTTTGAGACTTTTATCCTTTCCATTTTGTTCTCAAAGTGTGCAAAACAGGCTCCTGGTAGTGTGTATTGTGGCTACTATGTGTGCAAATACATAGAAACTGGCACTGGGAAATACATAACATTGCCCAAAGAAGATTATGTATGGATAAATGTAACTATCTGCAGTTTTAGTACTATTGTTATATGCATTTTTTTGTAGTATTGATATTTGCATTTTAGTAATTACTAATTATGTTCTTAATATTGGCAGCCAGACAAGTAGGTGCAAGGAAGCCAATTGGATGAAACCACACTACATGACATTGCAGCTCAGATAATCCGCTTCATGATGTATGAGATTATTCATCCATTAGGTCAATATCATGAATTTTTAGGTGATGTGGCAGCACACGAAGAACTTGCTAATTGGTGCGGGAAAAGGAATAATGCTGATCTAATTCAGCAAAATTTTGAGGCTGTGCAAAAGAGAATTAAAACAAGACCGGAGTTGGCCAAGCAAATGAAATTTTATTTGTTAGTTCAATGTGAAGTATGTATATTCATGTATATGTGTAAATTAAGCTGCTATAGTGGATGAACTTGTATACATATGTGACCCTATACATTGTCCCTATCAATATATTTTATTAATCTTTTATTTGCATTTGATTTGTGTAGATGGCTCTTATTCAAATATATGAATATGTAATTAAATATTAAAAGTGTCAGTTTTGTGACGTCACAGAAACCGACACCCCTAATCCAGGAAGTAGTGTCAGCCACGTGACATCATAATATATGATATGAGAGTCCTGTAAACAATGTCGGCAAAATTGACATTATTGAGACCGACGTTGTTGTTAGTGAGAGCAGTGTCGGTTGCGTGAGGTCAACACAACCGAAACCATAGTTGGGAATATCAGTGTCATCTCCATGACGTCATAAAAACCGACACTGATGTTAACATAATCAGTGTCGGTTAAATGACGTCAAGTAAACGACACTGGTGTAACTAATATCAGTGTCGGTCAGATGATATCATGTCGGCCGACACTGCTATTGTTGTTACTAGCGTCGGTCTCGCTGGCGTCATCGTGACCAACACTGATGATACTAATATGAGTGTCGGCCTGATGATGTCATTTAACCGACACTGATAATTTGTTTCAGTGTCGGTTTCTTCAACCTGACATTGATTACTGTTTACAGAAGTGTCGTACGAGGAGTGTCGCACAATTTGACGGACACTGCAGAATCTTATGACCTGACATTGAAGGGTCTTTTTGTAATAGTGTGTCTTGAGGGAGTTCTCTGACTGTCTTCCACACTTCCTCTTCCGAGGTAGGTACTTCTAAGGTCTCCAGGTTATAAGAAGGAACTCCCAATTCCTCAAGGATGATGGTAGTGTTACGAATCTCTGCAGTACCAAGTAAACCCTCATACAAATCCAGAAAAGCACTTGCTTTATCATCATGTAACGTGACAACCTGGCCAGCCAGGTTAGTTACCCTTGTAATGAAGTTCTTTCCTTTCCTGAACTTGGCTTGGGCATGGAACAGTGAGTTGTTTGCATCCCCTTCTTTCAACCACAAAATCCTCGACCTTAAACTTTTTATAGTACACATCAAGGAGGCAAGGGCTAGGGAGTGCTTTTTGAGACAGAGCTTCAGCCAACTTTCATCCGTGGAGAGGCTTCGAGTATCTTGTGCGATTTCGAGTTTGTGCAGAATCTCATTAGCCATCTGTAGCTGTGATGCGATGTGGCCCACTTTTTTTATCACTCCAACTTTGCAGCCTATGTGCTGTAGCTTTCAGCTTAATAAAAAGATTAACAAAGGGGCACTGTCGCCTCTGTACTGAATTCCAGGCCTCCTCTACAGCAGCATGAAAACCATCTATCTTGGGCCAAAAAAGCTTCAAAATGGCTCCTCTTACCCATTTTGTTATCTTGCAAACCAAGTAGCAACGGACAGTGATCCGAGTCCTGTGAAGCCACACTTTGCAGGAGGCATTTAAGAAACGAGTCTTCCCAATCCACAGTACAAAACACCCTGTTCAGCCGTACCAGCGTTGGATTATCTTGCCCATTGGACCAAGTGTATTTGCGTCCATGCAAAGGAATTTCCTTCAATGATAGGTCATTGATCCATTTTCCAAATCTGCCCATAGATGCACGATCCAGATTAAAATTGTTCTTGTCTTCTTCACGGTAAATCAGATTGAAATCACCCAAGACGATCCACGGCCCAGCACAATTAGCTCTGATATCTCTGAGTTCTTGCAGAAAGAGTACTTTTGCATCAGCTCCTTGGGGTCCATAAACACACGTTAGCCACCATGCTGGACCATCAGAAGGGCAGATTTGCAAAGAGATGCTATGGGAATCCACTCGCCTAGCACCAGCACCGCCGAGCTGATGACGCCAGGCAACAAGTATGCCTCCACTTGCGCCACAGGATGGGAGAAACAGATAGTTGGAGAAATCAGCCCCTAGCATCGAAAGAATGATGTAACGGGAAACACTGGACATTTTAGTTTCCTGAAGACAAACAAGATTAATTTTATAAGAATCAACCAAATGCGAACAGAGTCCTGTCTAGGAGAGGAATTGAGTCCCCTGACATTCCAAATTAAAATGTTTGAAGGATCCATGAAAAAACCAATTACAATCCGACCAGAACAAGATAGAAATCCCGGAACAGCAGCTGTGCTGTGTTAATCACAGCATGCGGGCTCAACCCCATTCGAGCGATCCGGGGGAGTCCAACCAAAAAGAGCAGCTAGAGCTTCTATATGTGATGGTGCTAACTGTTTGGTGAACAGACCAGCATATTCTTCAAGAGCTTCCTTACTGACTGCACCATTTTCACTAACAATACCGAGTGCACTCATCACCCACTTCTTGCTGTGTTTGACGGAAGGCAGCTGCTGGTATTCAACCCCGGCACCTGCTAACCTGCGGCTTCGCCGGGGTGTGGTTCCGGGAGGTAATGACTCCGGCCTCCTTCTAAAAAGCTGCTTGGGTGGTGCCATTCCCACAATCTTCTTAGTTAGCTTGTTGATGAAAAACTCTGCTTCCTGATGCACAGAGGGATTTTGGTCCTGCAACTGAACTTGATCATCAGGCCGCCGCCTCCGAGAATAGACCAACAATGGCCTCGCTGGAGTTGAAGAGCAGAGCAAGGGCGTAGGTTGGACTTCCGGCTGTAGCGTTGCACCTTCAAGCTTGTTACTAGGTAAAACATGTAACACTGTTTCCTGGATAAGAGATGCAGCGTCTTGATCTCTGCCAGCACCACCATCTGCAGAAGACCCAACTACCAGGCTCGAAACGAGCGTACAGCACGGGTGGGACATTGACAGCACACAGTCACCCGGCATGTTAACAGTTGTTCCGCTGAAACAAACTGTGGTCAACTTGAAAAACTTCTGGCCCAGCACCATTAGTTGTCTGCAGGGCGGAAAGTGTATTTGGGCCTAGCGGTGCTGTTTCAACCGGCTGGGCAATGGAGGTCATGGGCCCAGTCAACATCTTCAAGATAAACAGCATCAACTTTGTGAATCCTAGTTTGTTGTCAGAGAAATTTGGCCGAGGTAATAAGTAATGTATCCTGATAGCAGAGATCAGAAGGGCAGAAAAATCTAACATGATGTCTATGGCAGGAAACACAACATATAATTGACTAACTATCAAAATTCACCAACACAAATTAAATTGAATAAACATGTAAGTTGGTAACTAAAACATCACATGGATCTCCCCATCCACATAGAAACTACATCTTACGATAACTTTACCAATTCCGCTCACACTAATCCAACCACCAAGTTCCTCGGTACAAAAAATATCCATTCCATCGAATTAGGTGGAGAAGGCGCTGCTGCTCATGGAGGCCCCTTGAGGGAGAAGGCAAGGAAGGGAAGAGGTGAGGTGCAGTGGTGACTGAGACAAGGGCGAGGGCAGGCACAACCAAGGTGTGGGTGGGTTGGCCTCGAGGAGGTTGGCGGTTGTCGAGGAAGGGCCTTTCTTCGACGGTGTGTGGGCGATCAGGGCTTGGGCCAGGGACTGGACTCCAATGTTCACTGGATAATGAGAGAACAGGGAATGTTGATCACCAGATTAATGATGAAAAATGACAAATAATCAGGGTCAAGAGAACTGCACGTGGTTTAATAGAGTATCTTTAATATTCAAAAGTTTTATGTCATCGTTGAAAAGTTAGTGCTTGGTCCATTAAGGAAATTTTGCAGATTGTTTCTAGATATCATTACAGTATTTAATTAATACTGAAATAAAGTTTGAGTTGACTGTCAGAATAAGTATCAATATGATTGATTAGATCCTATCACTGATTTAATTATATTGAACATTATGCTGTAAATGGCTTTTTTGTAGCTAGAAAGTCACTTAAAAGATGCCAGGAACGAATGAAAATTGGGTCTTTTTTAGCTTCTATTTATTTTATAACCATGTGCATCATTTTAGAAAGAAAGTGTTGATATCCTATTTATCCAAAAAAAAATGTGACCTACTAAATGGTTATTGCTCATTGAAAATTGAGAACAACATGCTTGAAACTATTACTTTAGGAAAAGGCATCACTAGCGTCCCTTCTTATTGATAGTCATAACTAGGTCATGTTGAGTTGGTGTTAAATACTTATTTAAGCTGCATATTTAGTAGAAGAGGTCAAGTTGAGAT
>BCLG01000391.1:9207-23098 GCA_001602295.1 Zoysia matrella | reverse complement strand
GGTGGTTGGGGGCAGCGTGCGTTGAGAGGAGCGAGCAGTTGGGCAGAGGAGGCGTGAGGAAGAGGATGACGAGGTGGGGTCCGTACGTCGGTGAGAGAGGGGGTGAGGGGGTGGCGCTGGGACGGCTGGGCTACAGGGAAGGCTGGGCCAGGGAAAAGTGGGCCGCACGAGGTGAGGGGGGAGAGGGAGAAAGGTTTAGGCCCAAGGGAGGTTTTTGGGATTTTCTTTTATTTCTTTCTTTTGTTCCTTAATTCTTTGTTGACTTTATTAAATTAATTTCTAAGGCAATAATTATTTAGGTGATAATTAAATGCAATGCAATGCAATGATATGAAGTGCAACCTAAAATTTTATTTGGAAAAGAGATTTTTATTCTATACTAAATTGTGAAATGCAATTAAAGAATTCAAAATTTTAATATTTGAAAATGTTAAATTTTTGGGCATTACAAACCTACCCCCTTAAAATGAATCTCGCCCTCGAGATTCGGAAGGACTTGGAAAGAGATCTGGATATTCTGTTTTGAGCTCATCCTCATGCTCCCAAGTGGCTTTATCCTCAGAATGGTGACTCCACTGAACTTTGCACATCTTGATGACCTTCGAGTCACTCGCACGACAGGGTTCAATATTTTGAGTGTCCAATATTTTGATAGATCGTTCTGAATATGACAGATCACCACCTAGATCCAACTCCTCAATTGGAAGCTGCTCTTCCAGAACTCTAAAGCATTTCTTCAATTATGATACATGGAACACGCATGCACATCTGACAATTGCAGTGGTAACTCTAATTGATATGCAATTTCTCCTTTCCTGTCCAAAACTTTAAACGGTCCAATGTACTTCGGTGCTAACTTTCCTTTAACCTTGAATATACGAAGGCCTCTAATTGGGGAAACCTTGAGATACACAAAGTCTCCAACCTCGAAAGTTAGATCTCTCCTTCTATTATCCACATAACTCTTCGGCGTTGATTGAGCAACTTTCAATTTCTCCCGTATGAGCTGCACTTGCTTTTTCGCTTCTTTTAATATTTCTGGTCCAAACACCTGACTTTCTTCAATCTCATTCTAGAATAACGGTGTTCTACACTGCCGTTCATAGAGTGCTTCAAACGGTGACATCTGTAGACTGGCTTGATAACTGTTGTTGTATGAGAACTCTGCATATGGAAGACTCTTATCCCAACTCTTGCTATACTTTAGAGCACACGCACGTAACATATCCTCCAATTTTTGATTGGTCCTTTCAGTCTGTCCATCTATCTGTGGATGATAGGCTGAGCTAAAATTTAGCTTAGCATCCATGGACTCATGCAACTTTTCCTAAAACTTCGAGGTGAACTGGGTACCTCTATCGGATACTATCTTCTTTGGTACTCCATGCAAGCAAATAATCTTTGCCATATACAACCCTGCTAGCTTTGCTCCAGTGTAGGTTGTTTTAACTGGAATAAAGTGAGCAACCTTAGTCAATCGATCCACAATGACCCATATAGAATTATACCCGGCTTGAGTGCGAGGCAAACCAACAATGAAATCCATTTTGATTTCTTCCCATTTCCATTCTGGAATCTTCAATGGCTGCAATAGTCTGGCGGGTTTTTTATGTTCTGCCTTTACCCTCTCACAAGTATCACATAGTGCCACATATTCTGCAACATCCCTTTTTCATATCGTACCACCAATATCGACTTTTCAGATCTTGGTACATCTTAGTACTACCCAGATGGATAGAATATGCTGAATCATGAGCCTTTCTCAGAATCAGATCATGAATTAGTTTCTGATTTGGAAAACAAATCCTCATGCCCAACCATAAAGTACCGCTGTCATCTAAAGTGAAATTACTTGTCTTGTTATCTCGAATGAGTTGCTTGATCTCGTTGATCTTTTCATCTTCTAGTTGACCTTTACGAATTTTCTCCTCTAAAGTTGATTCAACTTCCATGGTAACTGCTTCCGCAGCATTGATCAATCCAAGATTGAGCTTCTCGAATTCCTTACTCAATTCTTGTGACATCTCTCTGGCTACTACCATATTACAGTGTCGCTTTCGACTCAGTGCATCTGCCACTACATTGGCCTTTCTCGGATGATAGTTGATTCCCACATCATAATCCTTGATCAACTCTAACCATCGTCGCTGTCTCATATTCAGATCTATTTGTGTGAATATATACTTTAAGACTTTTATGATACGTGTATATTTCACATTGATACCCAATGAGATAGTGCCTCCATATTTTCAAAGCATGAACCACTGCAGCTAACTCCAAATCATGAGTAGAATAATTCAATTCATGCTTCCTTAACTGGAGTGAAGCATAGCACACGACTTGACCTTCTTGCATCAATACGCATCCTAGACCTTGACGAGAGGCATCACAGTAAATGTTAAACTTCTTGGTAATGTCTAGCAGAATCAGCACTGGAGCTGTGGTCAATCTCTCCTTAAGTTCCACAAAACTGGCTTGGCACTCACTCGACCATTGGAACTCCTTTCCTTTCTCTAGCAACCGTGTCATTGGCTTGGCTATCTTGGAGAAATACTTTATGAACCGGTGATAGTATCCTGCCAATCCAAGAAAACTTCGAATGTCTGACACATTCTTCGGTGGCATCCAATTCACTACCCCTTTGACCTTGGTTGGATCAACTGCTACTCCTCCCGCGGATATGATATGCCCAAGGAAAGAGACTCGATCCAACCAAAACTCGCACTTGCTGAACTTTGCATACAGTTTGTTTTCTCTTAGCTTCTCAAGAACTAGCTTTAGATGTTGCTCATGTTCTGCTTCATTCTTGGAGAATAGAAGGATGTCGTCAATGAATATAACGATAAACTTATCCAAGTACTCCATAAACACCTTGTTCATCATATACATGAAGTAAGCAGGAGCGTTGGTCAATCCAAAAGACATGACCATATACTCATATAACCCATATCTGGTCCAAAAAGCAGTCTTTGGTATATCTAACTCTCTGATCTTCAGTTGATGGTAGCCTGACCTCAAATCAATCTTAGAAACTACTGATGCTCCTTCTGATCGAACAAATCCTCAATCTTGGGTAAAAGATACTTGTTCTTGATGGTAACCTTGTTCAGGGACGTATAGTCCACACACATCCTTTGAGTTTCATCCTTCTTCTCCACGAAGAGTACTGGTGCTCCCCATGGTGATGAGCTAAGACGAATGAAAGCCTTTTCTTGAAACTATGTGATTTGCTTCTTAAGTTCTACTAGTTCATTAACGGGCATCCTATATGTCCTCTTATATATAGATACTAGATCAATGAGAAATTCAATGTCACGGTCACACTACAAGAAAATGGATCTTTAGTCACCATTTTAGTGACAAAGTAATTTGGTTACTAAAAATGTACAAGTAGTGACCAAGATTTAGTTTTTATTGTAGGTATACATTTTTAGTGACTAAGGTATATGCTCATTGGTTGATAAATTCATTTAGTTACCAAGGGTTACCTAATTGCTATTTAGTTTTAGCAACCAACATGTCCAATTGTTGGTTACAATATACAAATAGTGATAAGGTTTTAGTGACCAAAATGCGACCAAAGTTTTTAGTGACAAAATAGTTATAGTGACTAATATTATGCATATAGTGACCAAATATCTTGGAGACTAAAAAATATTTTTCTTGTAGTGTCAGGTGGCATACCTGGCAAGTCTTCCGAAAACACATCTAGATAGTCATAGACAACTCAGATTTCTTCCATGGTTTTGCCTTCCATCTTGTTGAGCACACATGTTGGTACTGCTGTACTAGCTGCCACAAACTCAACTTTCAACCCTTCTTCACTTGTCAACTGTACTGCTCTCCTTGCACACTGAATCACTCCATCATACTTCTTTAACCAGTCCATTCCAAAGATGATACCTATTCCCTTTGACTCCAGAATAATGAGTTTTGACAAGAAAACTACCCCCTTATTTTCAAACCTACGGCTGGGCACAAGTGCCTAGTTCTTATTTCTCCCCCAGGAGAACTAAATAGCATAGCACGAATCATGATGATTATAGGAATTCCAAACTTTGCAACAAAACTTGATGCTATGAATGAATGCGATGCTCCAGAATCAAATAAAACAGTAGAAGGTTAGAGTTTGCAAGGAACGTACCCATCACAACTTCTGGAGCTTGCTGAGCTTCTTCACTGGTCACATGGTTGACCTTGCCATAGATGTAGTTGGACTGGCCATGGTTACCTCCCTGATTGGACTTCTGAGCTGATCCCATAGATGGTTCAGCTGCTTTATTCGAACAATTGTTAGCATAGTGCCCTGGCATACCACACTTGAAGCATGCTCTCGAGCTCCACTGACTGCATTAGCTCCACTGACTGGTTTGTTGGTGTACTGCTGAGCTGGTGCTGTAGTGCGAGGTACTAGCTGATTCCCAACACGAAGCATCTGTGGTGCATTAGGACATGTTGCCTGGAAGCTTGGCTTCTGCATCTGAAAGTTCGGGCGTGGTGCCTGCATTGTTGGCTTGCCAGCATACGAAAGACGATACATCGGTCCCTGTGGTGGCATCATGCGAGGACGAACATTGGAGTTGGATGACTGTCCACTAAATGTCATTTTCCTCTTGCCTTCTCGGTCAATCTCAGCCGGCTTGCTTTCTAGGACAAGTGCTTTGTCTACCATCTTTTGGAAGTTAACATAATCATACTCATAAGCTGGTACTGAAGATCATGGTTTAGTTCATCTAGAACTTGCTTCTTCTCAACAGTGTTCACCTCCTCCGGAGCATACCTTGAGAGCTGGGTGAACTTGTTGAGGTATTCATTCACCGACATACCACCCTGCTTTAAGTTCTGGAACTCCTTCAGCCTGATGGTTCCAGTTGGAACATAGTGAGAGCAGAAGTTGGTTTTGAATTCATCCCATGTGATTCCTGCAGCATTAGCATGGGCACTGCAGTATGCCGTCCACCAGTCTGCGACAGCTCCATCCAACTGATGTGTTGCGGTAGAGAACTTTCTCATGGTCATTGCACTGTGCTATGACCAGCTTCTTCTCGATCGACTTGAGCCAATCGTCAGCCTCCAGGGTCCTTGGCTTAGGAGAATGTAGGTGGCCTAGTCCTTAGGAACTCACCCAGCTTGTATTGGCCCTGACCTTGTGGTGCCGCACCTTGATTCTGTTGCATCTGAGTGAGAGTTTGCATCATGTTTTGCATGAGTTGTGTCTGCAGAGCCATGACCTGTGCGAAAGTCCAACAAATCCATTGGCATTGAAGTTGTTTTTGTTGTTGTTGTTGTTGTTGTTTCCCTGGTTATTGTTCTGGGGGTTCTGGTTGTTTTGATTGTTTTTTTGGTTGTTTTGGTTCTAGTTGTTCTGGTTGGAGAACTTCCATGGCCAGTTGCAGTATGCCTGGTGTAAACCATCCGATGAAGTGGAGAAGAGAGTTTAGATTGATATTTAAGGTTGATAAAAAGAAGGAAACGATAAAGAATCCTAGCTATATGCATCAAAGTGACAAGGTAAACAAGGATCTATTACTCGAACTAAAAAGATGAGGCTATGGACAAGGTGCTAAGCATTCCATAGCTCACATCACACATCAACTAGCACACACGCAAACCAGAATCTAACGCAAGACACACCGCTAAGGAATTAAGCGATTCTAATCGACTCTTAACACTGGAGGTCCCTATTACATCTTAAGATAAAAGGCACCCTACTCTGGGCTTCTCCTGTCCGAGCGCTGCGGCAACTGTGAACCCATGGGTAGAAACTTGGAGATAGTGAATGGTGGAGGAGGACTAGGTGGCAAAGAAGAATTGGTCCAGCGTCCTCCTCGCTTACCTTCCGCTTCATCGAGCCTTGCGCAGAGATATGCATTCTCATCTTGAATGGTGCGATAGCGCTTGCATAAGTCCAGCATCAGCTTGTCATTTCTCTCCCGTCCTGGTTCGGAGTTGGAGTCATCCTTCACAAGCCCTGGATACCTCCTGCCTGACTTCCGGCAAGGAAAATAGCAGAACTCTGAGTTCTGTAGCTCGTCGTTGCATTTGTGGCTCAGGCTTGCAATTGCTGCCCATGCAGCATCAACCACCGCTTTGGCTTCGCTGGCTCGAGAACTGGAGTACTTTGAGTATTGTACCCTTGGTTGCTGTCATATATTGTTACTTCCACTGCCCACTCATCCCTGTCTTGCTTCGGAATGATCTGGTGAATGAACAGGAGTGCAGTATCCATGCCAATTGCATCTAGCAGTGCTCTTAGTTGCTTCGTGGCAACTCCTCTGATCTCTCCATTAGAATGGAACCTCCGAGGCGTGCGGCGCCATGGCCTCCCATCTTCCTTGTCATCTCCCGTTCTGGGTGACGGAGACCTGTCCTCTAGCTTAGACTCTTCCTTTGGCTCCTCCTCTGGCTCAGACTCTTCTTCTTCCATTGGTTCCTCCTTGGCTCCGACTCTTCTGGTTCCACTGGCTCTTGGCGTGCTGCCTGCTCTTGAGGTGCTCCTTGTACCAGCTCCTCGTGTATAGTGTGGACATCCCTCTCGTAGGGTTCTTCCTCCCAGTCGCTGAGTACCCTTCTTCCGTACCCCGCCTGGTCTTGTGGTGTGGGTAGGTCTTTCCGTATGGGCGGCGGTGGGGTTGATCTCCTGGCAAACCTTCTTGCGAGCCGTCCTCATGGCACACCTCTCGGTCCAGTCTGCTTTCATGCAGTGATCCTCGTTCCGGCCATCTACAATTTTAGAAGAGCATAAATTAGAAAATAGAAAAGTTAAATAGAATTAAGATGCGAAGAAAATGAAATTTTGCAAGACTTTTGCCAAACATAGTTTTGTAGCTAAGATCCTAGACGTCCATTCTACTCTAGGCTCGCATCCTACGGTCAACACGGCTCTGGTACCACTTCTGTCACACCTGATTTTAAGGCTAAAACCAAGTGACCCTTTATGTGTGCCCAAAAATCAAGTTTCACACATAAAGTGACTTCATTAATGGTAACTAAACAATGTCTCAAATACACTAAAATTAACCTATTACAATAATGACTAAGAGTCATAGATAATACAAACCAAAGCAGAGCAAAACAACTAAAACGACTTGGGCTTCCACAAGCAGTTGATCGAAGAGGTAGCTCGCCTAACCTTTGAATCCAGGGTCTTCAACGTTCTCCCAGACTTCTCCTTCTACTGAGCAGCATATAAAGGCAAGGTTGTGTACTCAGCAAGTGTGGAAAAAGATGACATGTAGTAACAAACAAGGCAAAGGCAATATAGGCGTCTTTTGCATAAAAGCACACAATAGATACACACTTCCTATTAAGCACCTATTTACTAAGTGATAAACATTGCACCTATAGATCAACATGCCCACAGTCTACCCAACTGTAGCACCAACATAGAACCAGTCACAGTCTCCCACTGTGATCCACCAACATCACCAAATAATACCCAATCCCACTAATCATGTGAGGTTCCATGCAATGCTCCTGATCGTGAGCATGACTATCATGACAGTTTTAACTCTACAAAGGTTGTACACATTCCCCACGAGAAGTGATTTCATCCCCTGTTTGAAGGTAGATTAAAGAATCTCCATTACGCCTCTCCCCGCTCCACCGGATGGCACATACAGAACTGGTCTCCACCACTTACTATGCCAGGCTGCACCCATATCTGGCTCGTGGTTGTACGGTCGCACATGGGTGGTCGCTCCACGAATCGGTCCTTAGATTTGGGATGACAACAAACCAAGGGACTGTTCCGGTAACCCCGCACACAGCCCTACACCAATCATATCACCCAAATCACTAATCTCAAAGTTACTATTAAATAAAACATTAATCCTCGTGAAGCAAGTATGACAGTAAATCGAGTTAATATCACCCATCCCTATAACACAAGCTAAGCATGTAATCTACCCAACATAAAGGTAAACTAGTGTGACAAGGCATAGTAAAGAAAGACTAGGTAATCCTAACAATAGGTGCGCAATTAATTTAACACAAGCATGCAATCTATAAGATAGAAGTTTTGTAAATTAGGCACAAAATGGTCAAGGACACTTGCCTTACTGCTCCTGGGTATAGTACTCGACGGCTTCGAAGTCCTGCTGCTGGAAGTCCTCATACTGCGGGTCTAGGACGAAGTCATCTAACGCATAGAAGCACAAACAATCAATCAAATGCAACAAAACAGATCAAGATTAGCATGATTATGACATGAATGTATAGGTTATTTTGATATGATCGTTTTGGTATAAAATTCACTGAAATCAGACCTACGGTTTAAAAGTTATGGCATTTATAAGGTTTAAGGACTAATCTATGATTTATAATTAAGTTTTGAGGATCTATCTGTAATTAATGAAATTAATTAAGGACTAAAAAGTAATTACAGAAAAGTTTAGGGACTAAAATGTAAATTTGTCCTAGGGAAAGAGCTATTTTGTAATTAACTAAAAGTTTAGGGGGCTTTTCTATAAAATTAACATAATTAATTATTATTCCAACAATTATTAAATAACTATATTATAATCAATTATTATTAAATTAATAATTATAATTATTTTCAAATTAATAATATTATTAATTATTTTATTATTTTCTTTAGTAATTAACAGGTTAATTCGAAATTAATTAACCTAATTTTCTAATTAATTTTAACTAATCGGTTTTGCTGACATCAACATGACATCATGCTAATGCAGGAATGGGTGTGATTTATTTTTACATAGAAAACCTAGGAACAATCTGGGCCCTTGATTTCAAAACGGACGGATCTCATCAATTTGGACACGTGGCTTGATCTGTGACTTCGGATCTAGATCTAACAGCTGTGATTTAATCAAATCTAAAAGGGGTGGCGTGGTTAGATCTAAACCGTCCGTTCGGGATCGGACGGCCCAGGGCGCCCGCGCCTGGGCGGGGAGGCAGCAGCCGGCCACTCTGGCGAGCTCGCTCGAGCTCCTCAGGGCACAGTTTTCAACGAGGCCAAGCTAAAAATGACGGGGCGCACGAGGGGGTTCTCACCGCAGGGTTGTACGGTGTCAGAGACAACCGAAACGGGGCGCGCAACGACGAGGTGGCGGAGGCGACCTTCGGTGGCGTCGTGGGGTGGCTCCGGACATAGGACGGCGACAAAAAGTTGCCGGACAGGGGCGCGGCTCAGGCAACGCCGGCATGGGGTCGGCACGGGTTGGAACAGTTGCTAGGAGCGGCGCGACGGCGGGGAGAGAGTGCGGTTGTGGGGGGAAGAGAGGCCGAGGTGGGGGTTGTAGGGGAAACGTGCGGACGAGTCTGGGGAGTCGTGGGCGCGGTTGGGGGGAGAATATCCCGCAGCAAATGGCGGTTGCAGGCGGCGTGCGCTAAGAGGAGCGAGCAGTTGGGCCAGCTGTGCTACAGGGAAGGCTGAGCCGGGGAGAAGTGGGCCGCACGAGGTGGGGGGGAGAGGGAGAAAGGTTAGCCCAGGGAGGTTTTGGGATTTTCTTTTATTTCTTTTATTTCTTTCTTTTGTTCCTTAATTCTTTGTTGACTTTATCAAATTAATTTCTAAGGCAATAATTATTTAGATGATAATTAAATGCAATGCAATGCAATGATATGAAGTGCAACCTAGAATTTTATTTGAGAAAGATATTTTTATTCTATACTAAATTGTGAAATGCAATTAAAGAATTCAAAATTTTAATATTTGAAAATGTTAAATTTTTTGGCGTTACAGATTCTTTATATGATTCTTCAGCTACGTCAGCTCTAAGGATTTCCTCAGCTTTTATAGAGGTAATTAACAACTCCTTGTCATCGACAACCAGATCAAGACCCTCAATAATATCATCAAATATTTTATCTGGAGAATCATTTAGCACAGTGAAAGGATTATTAGAAGAAGTCGTACCAGGGAAGTCCAAGTTTTTCAGCTGATTCTTGATGACGCTTTGTTGAGAATTGGGACTCCGTCCTGAGAAATTCTTGAACTCCTGCGCGAGGGAGCAGGGAAGGTTTTCTTCACTTTCCTGATCTCTCATTTGGCCAGAGTTTTAACCCATCCCTGTTCATCTGCCAAAGGATCCTGGTTTACTTTGCCATCAGACACCCCTTGAAATTGCACATCTGTCTCTGAAACTGTCCCTTGTGCAGACGCATTGACCACAACACCCAACCCAACAGAAGCCGATTCAAGTTGCAATTTCTACTTGGATGTATCAGGAAGATCATGCTGAGGCCACTTACATGTTTTCATGAGATAAGGCCCATGCTCATTCTCGACCTGCCATGAGCACCAGGACCCCTTCTCGGATGAGCTTGGCCCACCTGCTGGTTGTCGTTAATGGTGTCAACATGGACCGACCCCTCGCTGCCATCCGTCCCTTCGACCCTCTGCGCTGAAATCCCAATATCCTGCCCAGGAAGCGTTCTCCCAAAACTCCTGGCCTTGACACCGACGAGAGACCGTAGCTCCGGTAGCTCCGACGAAGAGTCGGGAGCCAGGGAGGAGAGCGCTCCCAAACGACACCTGTTTCCATACCCATCATGGAGTATATACAAACAGTCTGAAGGTTATTACTCAGGTTTATTATTTTAAATTCGAACTAGCTCCCTGTTTGTTGCCGGTTTTACCCTGTTAGTGGTCGTTAAAAAATTGTATTACCAATGGATGGATCCAACATTTTAATCTGGAATGTTAGGAGGTTGAACTCTTCAGCGCGGCAAGACTCTGTCAGAACCATTGTTGAGTCATCTCGATGTGATATAGTGTGTATTCAAGAGACCAAACGGGGTCCTATCCCTCAACGGGTCTTGCTCTCAATGTTAGGTGTTGATTTTGTGGATTTTGTTGAACTCCCCTCGATAGGGGCAAGTGGAGGAATTTTGCTTACTTGGCGTCAATCTTTGGGAGCTAAGGGCAACTACCGAATTGATAGGCATAGTGTCTCAGTCCAATTCTGTCCAGAGCAGGGTCGATCTTGGTGGTTAACTTGTGTTTATGGACCTCAAAGCAATGATGACAAGATCCTATTCCTGCAAGAAATAAGAGACATTAGAAATGCTTGCACTGGTCCTTGGGCAGTAGTGGGTGATTTCAATCTCATAGACAAGGTTGAAAACAAAAATGATGCTAATTACAACAGAGCAACGATGGGGAGGTTCAGGAAATTGGTCGATGACCTTGCCTTCAAGGCGATTCCTCTTCATGATCGCACTTCTACTTGGTCAAACCAGCAAGCTTCCCCAATCCTGGTAAAATTAGACAGAGTTTTCTGCTCTGCTGATTGGGAGGAGTTATTCCCTGATTGCCTTCTGCAGAGTGCAGCGTCTGAGGATTCTGATCACTGCCCTTTATTGCTGGGCCTCAAAGACATCAAACCACGGAAGACGCAATTTCACTTTGAAGCTTTCTGGCCAAAACTTGAAGGATTTCAGGAGTTAGTAACATCAGCATGGAATTCTATACCGGTGGGGCATTGCCTTTTGCTACGCTAGACCTGAAGATAAAAGCAACAACAAAGGGACTGCAGAGTTGGAGTGACAAAAGCACTGGTCATGTTAACACACAGCTATCCTTGGCGCGTGAGATATTACACCAGCTGGAAATTGCACAAGATGCTCGGCTACTGTCAGCTGCAGAGAATTGGTTTAAGAATGCTCTTAGGAAACATTGTCTAGCATTGGCCTCAATCCAAAGGACTATTGCCCCGCTGAGATCACGTATTAGTTGGCTGCATGAAGGCGATGCTAACACCAAGTTTTCCACCTCCATGCTTGTCATAGGAAGCGAAAAAATTCCATTGGTAAGCTAATTTCAGGGGATAGGACTCGCACTACGCATGAGGAGAAAGCAGCAGTCATTGATGATTTTTACAGCAACTTACTTGGGACAAATTCAGAGAGGCAGCATACTATTGACTTAGAGGAGTTACAAATAAATTCTCATGATTTGGCTCACCTTGACATGCCTTTTTCAGAAGAGAAGTCTGGTCAACTATTAAAAACTCCCTTCAGACAAAGCCCCGGGTCCTGATGGATTCACAGGTCATTTTTACAAAGTATGCTGGCCTATAATTAAAAAAGATATCATGACTGCTATCTCTGCAATTTGGAAGGAATTTCTCTGTCATCAACAGTGCATACATCACCCTTTTGCCTAAGAAAGTTAGGGCTGACAAGGCCAAGGATTTTAGGCCTATTAGTCTTGTACATAGTTTCGCCAAGCTTATCACAAAGCTGCTTGCTAACAGATTGGCCGGAAAACTTCAGAATATGGTGTCGCCACAGCAAAGTGCTTTTACCAAAGGAAGGTTTATACAAGACAACTTCATGCATGTGCAGCAAACAGCCAGGTACCTGCACCAGCAAAAACTTCCTCGTCCCCTCCTTAAATTGGATATATCAAAGGCTTTTGATTCTGTCTCCTGGCCCTTCTTGCTCTTCAAGTGCTACACAAATTCGGCTTTGGGCAAATCTGGAGGGACTTGATCAGCGGACTCCTTTTCACATCCACCACTCAAGTTCTGCCAAATGGAATACCTGGTGACCAGATAAAACATCGGCGGGGATTACGGCAGGGAGATCCACTTTCCCCCATGTTGTTCATCTTAGTAATGGATGTGCTGGGCCATATGTTTTCTAGAGCTTCTGAGGAGGGGCTGCTGAAACCTCTGGCTAATCAAACACTCCAACATCGGATGTCAATGTATGCTGATGATGTGGTCTTATTCCTACGTCCGAATGCTGCTGATACGTCACATCCCAAAAATTTCAAACTAAGAAAAAGGGGTTAGAAAGAAATTCTTTTCTTCTTAGGATAACCTAGCTTTTCTAGACTTTTAAAATTTTTCAAAAAAAATAAAACTAAACTGGAGCAACATAGCAAAAAGGGATGTTTCAAAAATTTAAAATTGAATTTGTCAAGTATTTGATATTTCTTGTTTTCTAGCTTTGATCTTTTGGAATTTAATTGCTTGTTAATTGGAGTTTGGAAATTCTTAAATCTTTAGAAAATAGGAAAAAGACCTCACTGGGCAGACGGCCTGCCAGTTTCCCGGCCCACCTCACGCGCTAGGCGCGCGAGCACACGTCGCCTCCTTCCTCGGCCCAGCCGCGCTCGCACCTCCCTTCTTCCTCCTCTTTCCGTCCCACAAGGCAAATCGCGGGCGCCACCTGGCCATTCCGGCCGCGGCCGCGCCAAGGGAAGCCGTCGACGGCCGCCGTACGTCGCCGTTAACCCTCCGTCCCGTCGCCCCTCTAGGGAAGACTAAGACCACCGTTTCGCGGAGGCGGTTTGGACAACTGGACGCCGCTCGGCGCCCACCGCCGATCGCCGTCGGAAGCGCCGCGACCAGCGCCGTCTCACCGCCCGCATTGACTCCTCACAAGCTTCGCAAGCCTACCAACGGACGTCAACACAAATTCGCCGCCGCTCGCCCGTCACATCGTGCACTTAAGGCCGAGCTTCCGGTTGTCACACCGCCGGCCGGAAATTGGACGCCGTGGCGCGCGCAGGCCGCACCCGAAGCGCCTCGGGTCACTCGGCACCTCCCAAGCACACCACGAAGCCGGCCAACTGCCCTCCCACCACACCAGCTGTCCGACGCACTACCAGAACACGCACCTGCCTTAACACAGCCGCGCCGCCACGATCGGACGTTCCCGCCACATTGTCAGCTATAAGAAGCCACATTGCTCTCGCACGCGCCCCTAGCGCCGCTGTCTCACACTGCCAGGTTTAGCTCCCTCTCCTGCTCACCCTCGCCGAAATTTTGGTTTTTGCCCTTTCTTCCCTGTCGCCGGACACCGGGCGCCACCGTCGATTCCACATGAATCAACTGGCCATTGGCCCAACCAAGCCACCCGGCAGCACCACCTCACCGAGGGGAAGCTCGCTGAGCTGGCCAAGCAGCCTGAG
>BCLG01000390.1:173585-196421 GCA_001602295.1 Zoysia matrella | reverse complement strand
TTCGTTTTTGTTTCTGTTTGATGTTCTAAATATAAATGTGAAAATAATTAAGATGTTTTTCCCACTGTTTTCAGCTCTAAACACACAGGAAATGGCCAGATGGAATGGTCATTATAATTATAATTATGCAATATAACTATAATTATAATTATGTGATATAACCATAATTGTATTATAATTATAATTATTATTATATATATATACACATACATTATCTTACAATTTTACAATCTCACAGCTACTTTAAACCAAACAGTTTTTAGTTTTCTCACAGCTCAAATTACACAGCTGTTTTTTCACAGGTCACAACTCACAGCTATTTTTTCGTAGTTCATAACTCAACCAAACACAGCATAAGTCTTTTTCAGTAATTGTTAAATTAAAGCATCAGTTCTTAACATCTTTAAACCATCGAAGATAATTGACGACAGATTCGTCTTTCTCTTGCCGAACTGATGTTTAAGTGTGACAATTTTAATTCATTGTCCCTGAAACAAAAATAGTCATGAAACTTGCGCTCTAAAGACTTCCATATGTATATGAACCCTGGAGACAATGATGAAAACCAAGAGAAAGCGATTTCGGTTAGTGATAAAGAGAACAAACGTATTTTCAAGGCCTCACTAACACCCGCTTCTTCTAGTTGTGCCACATATTGACTAATGTGCTCTCAAGTGGTTTTGCTATCTTCGACATTGAATTTGATAAAGTCGAGAACACGCCATCCAACGGGATATGTGACCGAATCAAAATATGTGAGGTATGATTTTTGATATATCCGATCTCTTCACTTGAGGTCTACCTCTAGCATCTCATGGAATTATTTATTTAAGTCCTCTTTAATGCGCGCCATACACTGCTTTATGTTGGCAATGAGTGGTCTAGTAGATGTGCTCGATGGTGTAGGGTGTATGCTCGTCTTTATGACGCTAATTAACTCATTAGAGACAGGACCATGAGGGATTTTCGTACTGCTTAGTGGGATAAGTGGTATGCTATACGCGATGGTATGATAAGAAAGAACAAAGCTAGCCAATTCATGTAATCGTCTCCTGGTTGTATTGGAGATTCTAGTGATTGTCTCTACGCTAGCAGGTGACACTATCAAAGCATTAGTTTGTACATGAGATAAAAAATTAGTTTGTATACTAAATGAGTTCAACGGCATGTCATACGGAGGTTGTTCTACGTTAGATGTAGTAGGCACCGATGCACTAAGTAGTAGGACCTCTGCGCAATATAAGATGATAATACAATACTAATATTTTTAAACTTAGATATGGTTTTTAAATCATGTATTGCATATTGTTCGTTAAGACTTTTTTCATGTATGCAAAATAATATGAAATGTTTTCAAAACTAACGAAAAAATACGAAGATGTACTTACATTGACAGCACCCAAAGTCCTCGACGGTCGATTGTACTGTAGAACTCCGCCCTCGCCGGAGAGGCCGACATCAGGGGACTGGGGAGGCGAGGTCGAGTCTCTCTGCGCAGCGAATACAGAGCCATGGATCAGCATCATCCATCCGATTGTTTCCTTTGACAAAATTGTTTTTGACAGAGAGAAAATAATTAGCCAATGCGGAATCCTTCCAAAGCAATCAACCTCCATATAGGAGTATTCCACACTTACTCGAATTGATGGCTCCGTGTTCTCATGTCATTAGTTAAGATGATACTATTACTGTATAAATGTCTTTACATACGCATGCAAGTTAGGAGTATTAGGCAAGTGGACTCCAAGGAGTTCTTCCTGGGAGCATGTATGCAAAATGATTAATACTATGTTGTTTGCATGAAGAGATCATGATTTGGTAACCTTCCACCAATCTTTTTTTCTTTTTTGAATCAATAATTATATTTCAATTGGATTTCCCCCAAGTGTCTTACAAGACAAGAAAATAAGAAAACAATACACATGTTCTTAGGTTCAGTATTTCCTGATGCCAAATTCATTGTTATATAACTTTTCTACTTTGAACCAATTTATTTATTTTCTTTCACTAAAAATGCTATGCCAGTAACACTTTTAAGTTTATTTTCCTACTCAATTAAAACAATTCATTTTCTCCTCCTTTAATGAATTGGCAGTGCACCTGCCTTTTGCCTTAAAAAAAAAGAAGCTACAGAAAATACTTCCAGCATTTTCAGGTAATAACAGGTGACACAATAGAAATAATAATGAATGCTCGGCAATGCCACGTAATTTTTTAGTTTTGAACTAATTTTTTAAATAAAACGAATGGTATGTTAGAAAAACGGAGAGAATACCTTTGCCTGTGCACTTTCCAATCCAAATTAACATCACAATAATAATAAGTGCTACGGAGTAGTGATCCGAGTAGGATCAAGAGGGACAGACTGCAGACACTCCGCCACAGCCTACGGATGCTGATCTAGCTTCACATTGAATTAAGGCGATCGAAACTGCTTGCTACTGACATGCATGACAGAGCCACGCACTGAACGAATACTATTCAGATCAACGTTACCATTCGTCCCAAATGGCTACTGACACGCGGACAGAAGGTGTCCGCCCTGAAACGGTTTCGGCGTTCCTGCGTGCAACGAGCTCAACCAGCATCCCCATCGATCTCCATCGAGCTGAAATGCAAACTTGATCTGCATGCAACGAGCTACCCGAATCAGGTACGGTTACACGTCTCTTTCTCGCACGATGCTCTATCGTCGATATGATATCTCTGCCCCTTCAGCCCACGTAGAGCCGCCAGCACGGCGTTGGTACTTTCTCCCTTCGGTTTTTTTAATTAACGTTATTATTGACTTTTAAATTTAAATTTAATTATTTGTTTTATTAAAAAAATAATATATTTTAATATAATTTGATTTATTATTAAAATTATTTGAATATAATTTAAAATTTTATGAATAATTTTTTTAAATAAAACAAATAATTAAAATTAAATTTAAAAATTAATATGACACCAATTAAAAAATAGAGAAAGTACTTCACTCGCTGTTAGTCAGCTGATAGGAGACGAGACGGCGGATCGCTGCTGCCACGTGGGATTGATCTGGTTGTTGCCACGCATCATACCTATACTAGAGCTCGCGGGTTTTGATTTTTTAATTTATTTTGATTTTACTGAAATGATTTTTTTTTATTTTTTAAGATAAATTTTTTAAATTAAAACGAAGAATTATTTCACAGAATTAGAAAAAGTTATTTTTTTCAGCTCACAATTCTTTAGTTCATTTCAAAGAACTACTTTAAGAATCAAATAAAAATCATTTAAAAAATAGTGTTTGACGGAGCTCCTCTGATTCTCTAGATTCTGCTAAAAAATCAAGAGCCGAGAGCTTCTGTTAAAAAAGACCCTTTGTAGCAGTAGCTCCAAACAATTTTATAGTTAACAAAAATTTAGAAATAAATTTCTATTGAGACCGGAGAAGCACGTAGGAGCATCAACGCAGGTAGGGCTGCAAATGATATAGAAATTTTTCATTCCGATCCTTTTTTCGTTTACCGTTTTGCATACTATTTTTGGATAGACAGAAAAAATGGTGTGGCTTTTTTGCAGACCGTTTCAACGGAGTTCTGTTTTCAGTGAAATTTTTTGGTTTTTATCATTTTCTCTGAATACAGTAATGAAATTTGATTTGAACATATTTTATGAAAAATAAAAATTAAAAGTTATAAACTAAACAACTTTTTATTGACCTTTATTTTTGATTTTTTTTGTTTTTGTTTTCGTCTATTGTTGTAAATATGAATGTGAAAATAATTAAGATGTTTCTTCCACTGTTTTCAGCCCTAATCACACGGGAAATGGCCAGATGGAATGGTCCGTCGGATGAGCCTGTCGGCAGACACGACGACATAAGCTGCTGTGGTAGCAACCATTACCAACCGTCGATACGATCACGTGACTGAAATCAAGCTGACGGCTACAGCCGGATATGCTCGGCTTTTATCGGCATGGGTACGTACGTGGCCCTCGATGAGTTTCACGTGGACATCCTTGCGTCTCGCCCCGGGACGGAGCGAGGGGTGAGTCATGACCTAATGACGGGGCTTTCTGACGAGCAGGTCAGTTGGGCCGAATGTACGAAGCGTTGGGCCGGTAAATGCTTGATGATGGCCTGATGGGCACTTTTTTGTAGGAGTACAAAGAAAACGAGGACTATTTTCCATTATCAGAGGAAACAAGGTGGTGATTATTTTAGCCTCGAGCTACGGCACTGTATACGGTCTGCTGGTATTGTACATAATTGTTTGCTATATGTATGTACATACGTATATCATCAAGCTCCAATTCCAATTCCACCACGGCTATTTCCAGCTCGTACACAACGCACGCTCGTAGAGCAGCAGCACAGAATTAACGCGACCAGCTTGAGCCTTTGTCAGTTAAGGTGCTCCTTCGGACCACCCTCTGATCATCACGCCCTTATTCAAACCTGCCTAGTATAACATCTGCATGCACAAGTTGAAGACCCCGTCTGAAACCCACTTCACGAACCACGTCTACCCTGCGACATGGCGACGCGACGACGCCGAGCGGAGGAGGGGCGACACCAGGCTGATCCTCGCCGGCGGCGACATCGCGCCCGGGGACGACAGCGACGCGGCGTGCCACCAGCCGGCGTCGCCGAAGAGCGCTGCGGAAGAGCACGGAAGCAACGGCGGCGGCGGTTGGTCGCCGAAGATAACTAGGCTTCCGACGGCGACCTGCCTCGCCTGCCGGTACTCCACGACGCCTCTGTACGCCAGCGGTACGAGGCCTTCCATTACGTACTCCTGCGAAGCAGGTCGAGAGGAGCTTGCTTGCTGAGACCTTAATTTGCCCTTCGGCTAGCTTGACGCCACGCCGCCACTGAAAGCAACCTCAGCTCAGCTCGAGCGAGAAGGGAGCCTCACGGATGATGCTATAAGAAGGGCCCGGGCAGGCCATGTCTGTCAGCAACGACAGAACAAAACTAATCAGATTATCTTGCTGCAAGCCTTTCCACCAAGGAAAAAGTGAAACGTAAACGTCTCACCGAATCCACCACTCACTGACCCGGATTTTTCAAATGGCATTCGGCGAACGCGTGGATCGCACGGTGCTTATCTGCACCGGCGGCAACAGCTGCTTCCTTTGATTATTTTCTGTCGTTGCGTCACCGGTAAGTCTCCACTCTGACAGTTTCGTTCTTTCTCGGCGCACAATTGGTCAGTCCTTCTCAGGTCAGCACATTGTGAGTGAGTGAGAGGGTCATATGTGGAGGAGGTGTGAGCTTGAATCTTTGAATCGGTTGCTGGTGGCGGGTATCAGATATTTGGATGCTTGCTTAGAAGCTTTGGGGCTATGAATCATTTTCAGTAGTACATCTCATTTTCTATTCTCCTTAATTCATTGCACGGATACAAAAATGACTTGTAAATTGGGATGGATGGAGTAAGCTATGCAATATCATTGATCGATTGCACTTCTTTAATTGCAAAAGAAACGGCGAGGAGACTTGCTGGTACTAGTTACCGTGTTACAGTACAAACCTTCATATCTGATGGTATATCCATGCAGTTCTAAGGATACCTAGATGTTGACCTGCGGTACAGTGACTGACTACCTGCAGCAACAGAATGTGTCAAAGTACTTCAGTTCAGGTATTGGGTATGCATCAAAAGATCAGAATGTTTTCAAAGTTAATTAGTTTTAGCTAGCCAGAACAGACTATACCACTACCAAATGCAATAAACATATCAAATGGATGAAGAAGCTTGTTTGCTTCAGTGGAGCTGCGGCTTGGTTTCATGAACTTCACTGCTCGTGTGATGAGATACAGACGACAAGTTGCGTTGAATTGTGTGTACCAGCCTCCGTTCCAGGGTCTCGGAGGAGGAAACATTTTTGCCATTAATTTGGATAATTTCAACTTGATACAAATTGAACTTCAAAAAATTAAATTTTTTTACTTCTATCGTTGCAGGATGATAATCAATGTACAAAGAGAGGTACCTGGGGTTTCACTTGTGGATACACACAAGCTTGGAAAGGCAAAAGTTGAGAGTGAACAAGCATCAAGCGAGATACTCCTACAGAAAAATGAAGAAGCATGCATCAAGCAAGATAATCCTACAGAAGAATGGAGTATTAAGCTCCAGCGACAGGAAACGTTCGAAGGCTATCAAGTCAAAAGGGCAAGACAAAGTGGCTGCAAAAGAGCACTAAAGCACCCACGCACGCAGGTGAAAGTAGCATGCAGTAGCATGTGCGCGTGCCTGCATCTGCACGTAGCCTACGAAGCTCTATTCGAAATCCGGCGCGCATGCAGCCCAATGAGCGGACACAGGCGTGCACTGATACACCTGAAGGTAGCTCCATGAACAGCCTGCCGTGCATGGCGGCGTGCATTGGTCTCTCACATAACCCAACAAAAAACGACTTTACCCAGCACAGTGCGTTGCCTCCAAAAGATGGAAAGATGCGTCACATCATTGTAGACTCGCAGTAGACGTCTTCGTAGAAGGCTAGTAGAAGCGAGTAGTACGTAGTACGTCTTCGTAGAAAGCGAGCACGCCGGCATACTGTAGACAGCATACTACTAGCATGCAGTAGCAGCTGATCCGGTTTCACTTACGGAGATCGATAGGAGTAGCTTTCGCATGTTCTAGACATCTGGGGCGCGGCGAAAGGCGACATCATGGTGCCTCAAGATCACGGGACACGACGACCAAACGGCGACCGAAAAGGGCCACATGCACGGCGACAACACCGGACCAAAAGAGAAGGCCCCGTGCATCGTGTTTGATTGTGTCCGGGCATCCCCAACCGGGCAACCAGGTTTCGTTTACTCGATCATACCCCCATGCATGCATCGTGCTGTTCGTCTATCTATCTTCTCGGGCTTCCTGCCTGCGAGCGAGGTAACTCGACCTTGGACTCGGGACATCGCTTTTGATCACATGCACTGGTAGCAAGAGGTCTGGTACTAGCATGCATGGCTACTACTGGCACCAGCTTTTGGCAAAGGCGTCTTTGAATGTTATGATCAGTTGATGAAATGAGACCCCGCGACATGACATCGTGCCTCGCATGCATGCACCCACACGTCAGCCCGCGCGCGCGCCGGCAACGTACGTACTGACCGGGTCACCGGCATGGTCAAGCGTTGCAAGTCGGTGAGTGGCGGTGCAGGATCGATCAAGCTTTTGATCGTCGATAATTAATACTGTGTTAATGGGTGGAAATGACGATCGATCAAGCTTTTGATCGTCTTGCTGGCTGCGGCCGTGGGCATGCATGTACAAAGCGAGCGGCAGCCTTTGCAACATTGCACCCCACTAGGACCTCATCGGAGATGTTCCATATTACCATGAGAGAGAGAGAGAGAGAGAGAGAGAGAGAGAGAGAGAGAGGGGGGGGGGGGGGGCTGCTGCTGGTGTTACCTGCAGATTATCACTCCCGCTGTTGCTGTTGGCTTTGTTGTTGACTGCAGATTATCACTCCCTCTGGAATGGAGGCAGAGAGATGTGGGTACTGCAGCACCTCTCTCAGGCGCTACAGTGCTCTAAGTTTATCCTTCAGAAAAAATCACGGGTCCTGGATCGGTGAGACCCTGAGACCTGGATCGGTGTGATGGACGTTAGTTAGCTAAGCTAGGCCTGGCAGTACTACGTGATACTTGTACGTGCATGGCATGGCTGCGTTGCACGCGCTACGTGCACGGGCTAGGGAATCAGAGCGACGCGCGCCGCCAAGGGGAAAGGGAGAACGAAGCTGCTGCATCTGCGTTGATCCTAGCGGTCTGGTCGCTGGTTGCTGGTGGAGCTAGCGGTCCGGTCCTTGAAGAAGTCCAAAAGCTAACTCCACCTTAGCAGCAGTCTACAGCGACTAGACTGCCCTGATCCGCCAACAGCGCATGCGATCGAGCGGCGGCATCGGCGCCGGCGACGCGTGCAGACACAACAGCTACTTACCCCACCTCGACCGGTCGAAGGAACCGTTGCGCCTTCTGCTCGATCGGTCGCCGGACCCCCGATCGATCCAAGCTTGTAGTACTACGTACTCCAGCGCCGATCGTCGTGGGCTCGTCAGTCACGCTGATCGGCCCTAGCTAACCGCCGCGAGCATCAGGGTCTCGTGGATTCGTCACGCTGATCATCTCCCCTAGCAAGCTAATCACCGTTACCATCCGGTTCTCGTGGTCTCGTCACGCTGCTCGTCGCCGACGCCGACGACGTACGCCCGCGGCACTGCAGCAGCCTAACCGTCTGTTTCGTCAGGTCACGCCGCGCGGGAAGGGAACGGAATCACGTTGAACGGCACGACGTCTGCAGGGTCCTTCCAGGGGTTGGTGGCGGGCCCCCCGGTCTTCCGGCGGCTGACGTACGGGATCCGGGCCGGCGGCAGACGTCGCGCTGTCGGCCGCTTGTCTGCCGGCGTCGACGGGTCGATCGATCTCCTTCCGTCCCGTGGCCGTTGGTTCGTTCCGCCGCGCCCGCGGCCAACGCGCGGCGGGACGCGGGTCACCGAGCGGCGGTCGAACGTAACGATCTTGGTGGTGAAACTGAAACGGCTAGCTATTAGTTGTTACTTGCATGCATGTCGCAACAAATGGCACCGGCGACAGAGATGATGCAAAAAAGAGTACTGCTGCCATTGCAACAGTTGCTTTAACCTCCCAGCTGCTTGCTTTACTCTTCAGTTGCTTTAACCTCCCTGCATGCTCTCTCTCTCTCTCTCTCTCTCTCTCTCTCTCTCTCTAGAGGTGGAAAGGAATGGAGCAGTACGTACTGGTGGTCAGGGTCTTGCCGGCCGGGCCTTGTTGCCTTGCTGCGTTGCTGGTCGTTCGACGTCGTCCCTGCGGAGAGATGCGAGGCGCCTGCAAAAAGCGATCCGTGTCGCTTGCTTGCTTTGACTCCCGCCCACGCCAGCCACCTTCCTTCTTCACACACCCCATCACATGACCACACCACCTCCCCCCTATAAAACCACGCACCCGGCAGTTCCTCTCCCTCCTCATCTGCTCGATCGACCGCCTCCCCTCCCCTCCCCTCTCCACCACTCCACCACCACCACCGACATCAGAAGAAGAGAAGATGATGCGGATGGCGGAGGCCTCCTCCGGCTCCTCCTCCCCACCCCCGTCGCCGTCCCCGTCCCCGTCCTCCTCCTCCGCGGCGGCGTTGTACGAGCGCGTGGCCCGCGCGGCGGGCGCGAACGCGGTGGTGGTGTTCAGCGCGAGCGGGTGCTGCATGTGCCACGTGGTGAAGCGCCTGCTCCTCGGCCTGGGCGTCGGCCCGACGGTGTACGAGCTCGACGACCACCCCGACGTGCAGGCGGCCCTCGCGCGCGTGCTGCCGCCGGGGCAGCCGCCCGTGCCCGTGGTCTTCGTCGGCGGGAGGCTCCTCGGCGGCGTCGACAAGCTCATGGCGTGCCACATCAACGGCACGCTCGTGCCCCTGCTCAAGCAGGCCGGCGCGCTCTGGCTCTGAATGGGCGGGCGTGGACGGCCGGGCGGTGCGAGCCAGAAGCGTGCGTCGTGCGCGCCACTACTGACTACTAGGAGTACTGCGTTGCGCTGCGTTGAGTTGTACCGCTCTTTTACATCACGGTGTAGTCCAATGAATGAATGATGCCAAGTCATGGTGTTGTTGTTGAGTTTGCTGTTCCGGTTCGAAGAACTCCAAAAAACGGTTACGTTAGCACAACAAGATTTAATTAGCAGCATGTTCACGCGTATTTGGATATAAAATCATCATAAATAATTAAGTGAGATCGCAATATTGAGACATGATCGTAAAATAAATCAGACCTAACAAGTTCGTACATTTTAGAACTTCACGTTGATTTTGCGATCTAAATTATTTACAGTCACGTGTCACACCCCGTGAATGAACTGTGGGGGCATTCCAATATTCCGGTTCGGAGACAAAATTAAAACAGAAAGCAGGGGGGAATGCAACTGCAAGGGTAAGATATGGTGTGAGGAGGAGCAAAGTATGTGTTGCCAGGCGTACCCCGTCGTACGCAGCTCTAGTTGCGCAGAAGCTGCGTGGCAGTGCAGGGGCAGAGGCGTGCCGGCCGCGGCCCGCGGGCAGCGCTAGCTTGGAGGTAAAGAAGCCGCGATGGAGCCACGACGGGACTGTCAGCGCCACAGAAAGGTCATAAACAGCAACGGATCGACGACGACGACGTGTCCGGCCGGTCAAAGCGACGCCCCGTTCGGTCAGTGGTGGTGAGGTCGATCTGCGACGAGCAAAAGAGGGAGGGCTAGCAGCTGCGTGCGCGATGCGTCGCACGCAGCAGATGCCGCTGACGTAGGAGTACTCGTGGTCTCGTCGACCGACCGACCGGGACGTGGCTGGCTGATGAGGTCGATCGATCGGCTGGCTGCAGGCAGGCTTCCGGGAATAGGCGAGGCAAGATGCCGCGGCCCCGAAAGCGACGCTGCAGATCGACCGCCAGTGCCGTCTGCCATTGCAAGGTTGTACCGACCGACCAGACTGCGAACCGGTTCAGTTTGGCAGTTGGTTCCGGTGCGAGAGCGATGTTGATCTACCCTAATAAAGTGTGGTTGTAAACTAATACTCCTACCCTAACAAAGAATTACTAATGGTCAACAATGTTGACGCTTCTTTACCACACCCTCCTCTAGTCCAATTTTAAAGTGTCGCTGTCGTTAACTTTTGAGGTTACATTTTGACTAGCTCTCTAATTCAAAATATTGTTGGAACGTGTAAAATTGTTAGTCACGTTTCATCAAATACTTTTTAATCGTAAAGAAAATTGTAATAAAATATATAATTTTTTAAATAAAATGAATGTTTAAATGTAGCAACAAAAGTCAAAGATAGTTACAACCGAAGGTAGTACTGCAAAATAATGTAGTTTTTCAATTAAACGCAAGCTATCGTCAGAACAACGACCAAGCGGCAGGCAACGTGTCAATGCTCGTAGCACTAAAAAAAAAAAAAACACACAACCATAATGCGTATAGGCTTGCGATGGCAGCCGCGCAGTGGTTCATCCGTGACGCGAGCGTCCCGTCCCACTCTTCAACGGACTACTAGCAGCGGTGACGCCACGGCCACGGCCGGAGGCCCGGCGCACACGGCCACGGCCGGCGCCCTATAAATCTCGCTGCCGCGGCGGCCTTCACCTCACCTCGGACACCACAAACACAAGCTCAAGCACACGGGGTGAAAAACAACCACCAGGCCAGCAAGATACGTCCGACGTCCGACATGGCCGGCGGCATCGATGGCGAGGTCGAGGGCGAGGGCGCGGAGGTGACGGTGGTGGACTTCTGGGGGAACGGGTTCGGGATGCGCGCGCGGATCGCGCTGCGGGAGCTGGGCGTGGCGTTCCGCTTCGTCGAGGAGGACCTCGAGGTCCGCGGGCAGCGGAGCGAGCTCGTGCGACGGATGAACCCCGTCCACCGCTCCGTCCCCATCCTCGTCCACGAAGGCCGACCCGTCTGCGGGTCCGTAAACATCCTCGAGTACGTCGACGAGGTCTGGGGCAGCGATGGGCGACGCTTGCTACCCGCCGACCCGTTCCAGCGCGCGCAGGCACGGTTCTGGACCGACTTCATTGACAAAAAGGTTCGGTTTTCCCTCTCGCGTTATTCCTACATAAAACCATCTATTTGACGAAAAAACTTTACAATTTAAAGCAATATTTCATTCATGCCATTACAATTTTTTACCAGGTATTCAGCACGCAGACGCGGTTCATGAAGAGCAAGGCGGAGGACGAGAAGGAAGCCGCCAAGACAGAGCTCCTGGGCCAGTTCAAGCGCCTGGAGGAGGTGCTCGGCGACCAGGCCTTCTTCTCCGGCGCCGAGTTCGGGTTCCTCGACGCGGCGCTCATCCCGTTCTCCAGCATGTTCCACGGGTACGAACACCACGGCGGGTTCAGCTTCGATACAGAGTGTCCGAAGCTGATGCGATGGGTCAGGAGGTGCCGGGAACGGGAGAGTGTGAGGGGTGTTCTTCCTGATGAGGTCCAGATGTACCTGATTCACAGGAAGTGGTACGGCATGGACTGATGATAGAGTGAACGGGCTGCTGTCGGGCGGGCCATGCTACAACAGTTCACCTGGATAAATGTTGTGCCATGACTTCGATTTGTACCTTTGGGGTGTGTGTGTGTGTGTTTCCGCATCTCTTTTGTCGATCGTGATAATAAAATCCAGTGATTATGTAAGCTATTTTATGTTTATGTTTAAATAAATATAGTAGTTTTAAAAAAGTGCTAGTACTGGTTTGAGAGAGATTTGAATCTGAATCCGAGAAAAGAAACTGTGACACAAGTCACACTAGAAGTCCGCACCGCAGAAAGCAGAGCATATGGGGTGCATTTGTCCGAGCCCAACACAAAAGCAGAGCCTCGACAACCACGATGACCGGACCACGGTGCAATTGCTGCTAATCTCATCACGGAGCCTCTTCAACGTCACCGCCGACGACCCGCCGTCCCCGACAGCCTTCCGGCACGCCGCCTTCATCTCTTCTGGCTTCTCCCTGGCCGCGCTCCCCTCGTCTCCACCACCCATCAGCTCCCTCACCGCGCGCTCCACGAAGTTGCACCTGCCGCGGTCCACCTCCATCGCCACGGCGACGCCCACGCCGGCCACGAGCGCGAACGCGTTCAGGTGCTGCTCGGCGTAGAGCGGCCACGGCGCGACCGGCACGCCGAACCACAGGCTCTCGATGAGCGAGTTCCACCCGTAGTGCGACACGAACCCGCCCACAGCCGCGTGCGCGAGGATCGCTTTCTGCGGCGCCCGCGTCGGCCACACGAGGCCCCTGTTGCTGGTTCTCTCGAAGTTCGCGTCCGAGGGTACGGACTCGCCGCCGCCACGCGCCGGCGGGTCGCGCAGCACCCAGAGGAACCGGTGCCCGCTGCGTTCCAACCCGCGGGCCACCTCGTACGCCTGCGGCGCGGTGAGGAAACCGGCGCTGCCGAAGCAGAGGAACACGACGGAAGCCGGAGGCTGCGCGTCGAGCCACCGCAGGCACGCGTGGTCGGAACCAGACGGTGGGCTGCCGAACGAGATCACCGGACCCACGGGGTAGAGCTTCGGCGGGGGGTTGCCCGGCCGCGACGGCGGCGAGGACGCGCGGCTCGAGCTCGGCGGTCGTGTTCACGACGATGCCGTCGGCGTCCACGAACTGTTTCCCGTGGTACGCGTACCAGTCGCAGCATGGCTTCGTCCGGACCATTATCACACTCGGGAGCGAGGACGGGGGCACCGGAGGGAGGCCTGGCAGGTCCACCGCGCCGTCCATGTCCCCGAACTCGCCGTCCACCTCCTCGCAGAGCGCCGGCAGGCGCAGGAAGAAGGACAGCGCCGCCGCGTTGCAGGTGAAGTAGACGCACGCGGGGATGGCCAGCTCCCTCGTCACGTCGAGCATCTCGGTGCAGAAGAGGTCGAGGAGGACAGCGGCCACCGGGGACGCCAACGCCAGCTCGGAGACGGCCGCCCTGACGTGGGGCACGTGCTTCCGCACCACGCGGGAGATGAACTCCACCGGGCCCTGGTGGTCGACGGGGGGCTCGACGGCGGGGAGGCGGTGAAACCGGACGACGTTGCCGGTGGCCTCCGCCTCCTCTCGGCGTATGTGCTCTTCCACCTCCGACGCTTGCTGCTCCGTCGGGGGAGGCATGACGAACACGGTGAGCGAGAGGGCCCGGTCGCCGCCGCAGGCGAGCAGCCGCCTGCCGGCCTCGAGCATGGGCGTCAGATGCCCCGCGCCCCAGACCGGCAGCAAGACCACGGTCGGGGTCGCCATGGATGGATCAGGATGGGCGCTTTCCTGGCACAGGAAGGTGCCGTGTAACACGATAGCGGCAAACTAAACAGGCTATCCATTTCTGACCCGTTTTGGCATGTGCTAGCGTGGCAATTGGACTCATGCAGCTGTCGAGCGTGGCGATTGGACTCACACGGCAATGGAATCTGAACTCCACGCCTCTCGTATTTTTACTCGAAATGATAATCCTAGTACTACGACGAATCTGCGGGGCGATTGCTGCACTTTTTGTGTATATTTTTTATTATGCATCTTTGATTGAAACAGAATATTTTAAATTTATTATTTAATAAATAGAAGTATAGTTTTTTTTATATAGATGATAAAGTTTCATGAACATATACTCCGGTCTCAAAAAAAAAGTTGTTTGTCTTCAAAACCTAAATGTGACCTTTGTTATCTATAAAATATTTAATAAAAAATAGCATCGGTACACTTTTAAGAAAATATTTTTTAAACAAATTATTTTTAATTTTGTAACTTAATAAATTTAAAATTATTTCTAATTTATATTGACAATGTTTGATTAAAACATTACGTCTAAAGCTATTATTTTTTTAGACCGGAGTTGTAAGAGAAAAAAAGATTGAATCTTAGTTCTTATTATAACCAAATAGCATTTTTAGGAGATAAAATAATTTAAGTTATTTAAATATACATTTTTATAACAAATAAAAGTCTTTAATTGTAGCATATACTTATAAAACATAAAAGTAGAATAAATAAATTTATAAAAACTTCTCTTATATCTTTTGAAATAGTTCTATTGAATCTATAGTATAGTAATTAAAGAGCATTTTTAAGAGATAAAATAATTTAAAGTATTTAAATATATATTTTTATAACATATAAAGTTCTTTAATTGTAGCATATACTTGCAAGATATATAAATAGAATAAATTTATAAAAACTTCTCTTATATCGACACGACTGTTTATGTCTGCTTTCGCTGAGCAGAAGCACACTTGTACTTTGACCGAGGAAAGAATTTTTTTTTCTCCTTCTTAATATTCACTGTTATATTTTAATCCGACGGTTATATTTTTTAAGGTGACGTGGCGTAATATACTATCAGAGAACGCTTGTGTTTTAATATATTACGATGACACGGTTGTTCATGTCTGCTTTCGCCGAGTAGAAGCACGTTACTAAGTTGACCGGGGAAAGGGTTTTTTTCTCTTTCTTAATATCTATTTTTTCTCTTTTTTAATATCTATCGTTAGATTTTGATCTGACGGTTAATATTTTTTTAATGACGATATGACGCAACGAGGGTTGAGACAACGCATGCATTTAATATATAAAGATTTGCCAGTCACATCTCATGCCATTGGACTACTTGATTATAGTCAAACCTAAACAAATTACCAAAATCATTGCTCTCAGGAGTCTTATATTGACAATCAGCGTTGTTTTCTCCACGACCGTCAGGTTTCCCCCTTCCATTTCATACGAAATAGAGATCCAGAGTACATAGCTAGTTCGCAGGAGTAATCATCATGGCTCTAAATATATACAGTATATGGAGGTGATGGTAACCCCATCGAGGTGTTCGGTAATGGCTGTCGATTATCCATCTCGGTTTTCGTCGGTGAATCGAAAGCATAGCAGGTTTCTCTTTAGAGGGTAGATCGGCCGATCGAGGTGACCGGGAAGGGGTGGGTGCATGGGGGGAGGTGGGGTGGCGTGGCGTACCTGAGAGGCCTGACGCGGGGACTCGGCCGGCGGTGAGTAACGGGTCCTCCTGCTGGATGGGGCTGCGCCATGGCAACGAACCCTGCCGTGAAGACGGCGAGACGTGGACGATGACGCACGGTGCGGCGGCGTGGCCAGGCCGAGGTTATGGACTGTCTTTCTTGCGGAGGGGTCAATGAGGGCCGGATACGCGGCCGGCCCGGGCCGATTCGTGGGGCAAATTAGTGAATGCAATCCACCTGCCGTGCATAATGCGCGCGTCAGCTGGACCTCGTCCCGCCCACCATCCCCACGCTGGAGGGCTGCGGCTTCCCTGTCTCGTTGACTGTGTCTCCATCCGTATCTCCATCGCTCAAAGCAATCCGCACCTTCCAATGTAAATTGAGGGTTTTCACAATTTTCAATATAACTTGTTAAATTTTATCGAAAGATTGGTTTTCACTTTATTTTTTTAAAAAAAGTTGAAATTTGATTTTTTTAAATTCAAAAGCTGTTGATAAACTAGTAAAATAAAGAGTAAACTGATGAGCTTCAAACGATAAAACCAAAAAACTGATAAAAGAATAAACCGTTGAAATTGCTCGATACATAAGAAAAATCGATCGGTGTGCTATATCATTTCGACTAAATTTTATTTAATTTTTTATTTTTCATTTGAAATGATCGATTTTCACCAAACCTTTCCTGTTTTAACAGTTCAAATGAAAAAAAAAACTAAACAAAAACTTTGGGTACGCGATGGATCTAACCGTTTGTCTCGATGTTAGGCGTTGAAAGGAATAATAGATAGTGGGTCCGCCGTCACCTGGATCCAAAGACGCGGATTTGCTTCTGGACGACGAAGATACGGATGGTGATACGATCGACGAGACAGGGAAGCCCCAGCCCGCTGGAGGAGGTAGTCGTCAGCACGGCGCGCGGGCGGGCGGGTGGATCCCCGTGTTCCTCGACGGCGGCGTTCGGCGCGGCGGCGACGTGTTCAAGGCGCTCGCGCCCGGCGCCGCATGCGTCTTCGTAAGCACACATCGATATCAACATCAAGCTAAAGATTCGTTTAGTTTCCTTCGGCGTTCGGTGAATTAATTAGGCGACGAGAATTAAGAACTCATCAGCGGGCGCGCGATTGTTTTGTCGCCGGTCGGGAGGCCGGTGGTGTTCGCGCTCGCGGCGGAGGCCGAGGCCGGCGTGGTCCGGAACGTGCTCCGTCTGATGCGCGAGGAGTTCGAGCTCACCGTGGCGCTCAGCGGATGCACCTCGCTCGCCGACATCATCCGCAACCACGTGGTTACCGAGGCCGACGGGCTCACCGTCGTGCCGTCGCGCTTGTAACAAGGGTTGAACTTAATAACCCGTTGCACCGATGATTTTTAACATTAACTTTAATTATTTGTCTTATTAATTTTTTTAATAAATATTATATATTTTATTATAATTTTATTCGTTTTAGAGTTATTGGTGTCACAACTTAAAATTTTACACGAACAAATTTTTTAAATAAAATTTTACATGTTTGAATAAATTTTTTTAATAGAACGAATGGTCAAAATTAATATTAAAAGTCAACGATGATAATTAAAAAATAGAGAGAGTATATGTACTTGATGTATGTTAATTAAATAATATACTTGCATAGAATCTCTGTACTTGATCATAGTAAAATTGTTTCCCATATCTCTACTGTGAGTACTTCCAAGAAAAAAAAAATCAAAGCAAATCGAACCCGAACCCATCCAAAAATCAACCAATAACTATACGGCCACACCAAAAAAGCACGAACAAATCAAAAGAGTCCCCGACGATCCAGGGATCACGAGTGCCTACGCCAGAGCACGTCAGTCAGTGTCTCATCGCCTGCGCCTGGCGGCCGGCGCCGGCGTAGGGCGGCGCGACGGCTTCGGCCCTCCTGTCCACCCGCTTCTGCAGGAACCGCTGCAGCGACCGCTTCATGGACGGCGGCTTCACTTGGTCCGTCTCCGTCGCCGGCGCCGACGTCGTGGCGAGGGCCAGAAGGGCCGGCGGTAACGCCGCCGGCCCTGGTCTCGCTTGGCCACCGCACCGCAACCAGGCGCCGAAGCTGGTCCCGCTGCTGGTGCTGTTGCTCCTGTCCTGCTTCAGGTGCCTGAGTACCTGCCTGTACTCGGCTTCTCGGTGCTGCTGCCGTCGGAAAGTCAACATTTCCTGGTTCGCCATGGATATGATCTCCCATGCCTGCGCCAGAGATTTACAAACAACACACCGATCAGTAACCAGCAGCAGCGATACATAGTAAATACTCCTCTGTTCTTCGTGTGTTTACAGATGGCAGAGGTGACGACGACGACCAAGAGGAAGACAAGTCTCTGTGGTTCAGTGAGAATCGATCAGCGCGTGGTCGCCGTGTTTGGTGAACCGCACATCTACCGAGTGACGGTGACAGCTCCCTCTCTGTCCCCTTGATCTGGTACAACACGTGCGGGAATTGTTTTTCTTTGGGGGAGAGTACGAATCTTCAACCGTATCAAACGGGAATTGACCTTTGAGTACGACTATGATCCCGGGGTCAAAGTATCAAATATCAAGTTGAGTTATTATCAATCATAGTTCCAGGAATCTGATTATCAATCGTATTTCCATGGACCTGCATCTAGTCTTTGAAGCAAAAAAAAAAAAAAAAAGGAAGAAGAAGGGAGTTTTCTAAACATAGTTACAGTCTTCATACTACTCCTACTACTAGCTTTAATGGGAAAAAGAAAGGGATTTTTTTTTATAAAAAAAGTTATTTTGAGCTGTTCCTCTTGGAAGAGGACTATATATAATGCCACCTAAAAAATGGGATTCAGGCATTCGAGGGTTTCAGGGAAATGTTCTTGCTTGTAAGTAAGTACTTATCATGCATATGAACAATCAGATTCAGATTGTTCACTGACCGATCGAAGACAAGCAGGAACAGATCATCAGACAAAGATCTAGAGTACGTAGCAGAGGCCAGACGACGAGTCGATGATCAATCGAGATTGATTGATTACCTGGACCGCGGTGACGTCGACGGCGCAGACCCGGCCGTTGTAGAATATGGTGAGGCTCCTCCTCCTCGCCGCCGCCGGCGCGGCCTCCTGGCTCTTCTGCTCCGCCACCACCGGCGCCGGAGGACTGCTCCCCGTGCCCAGCCGGAGCCCGAGCTCGACGCCTCCGCCGCTCTCATCCCCTCTGCTTCCGCCGCCGCGACACCCGTAGCGCCATCGCCCCTGCGGCGCGAGCACGACGTCTTCTCCCCTCCAGCTCCCCTCCATCGATCAACCCGTACGTACTCCGCTCTCTCTCGACCACTCTCAGCCTCGTCGATCGGTCGGTCTCCGGTGATCGGTGAGACGAGGAAGAAGGTAGAAGAAGAAGGAGGTGGTGGTGGCTTGGCCTGCGCCTCTAATATGTACTAGTGCTCCTCCTCCCCCGCCGTCGACGTCTCCGTCTTGGTTTGCGCATCGTGCGACCGCGCGCGGATGGGTGGTTTCGCGCGCCGCGCGCACGTGGAGAATGCGCGGGAAGAGAGAGAGAGAGAGAGAGAGAGAGAGAGAGAGAGAGACAGAAAAATGAGAGACGGAGCTCGGTTTCCGGGCGGCCCTCTCCCCTCTCGTTGCCTTTTGTCCGGTTCAACAGGACCTGCTGCTGGTTTCGCTCCCTCGCTCGTTTCGTCTGAACCACGAACTTATCAAAGACGTCTCTGATCTCTCTGCTAGTAATTCAAACGTGTTGAGATTTTTTTTTTCCTGGAGTACCTGAGTGGTGCGTGTCGTTGTTCTATGAGCGAGATGGTGGTGGGTTTGAACTTTAAAGAGCGAGCCTCGTGGACGCATGCCGCGTCGGTGCCGGAGCCGCTCGCGACAACGACATGGGTGCCGGCGCGGGGGTGGAACAGGAGGCGCACCGCCAACGTCCTTCCACCTCTGCCGCCTCTCCGAATCCAACCTTCGTCGTGTTTGCTGTGAGTGGCATCTCTGGTCTCTATGCATCTAGTCTTCGTGCGGGGCAGTAGCACTACGAATACTGTGCGATTTGATACTTGGAGAGGCTGCATCAGTTAGCTGACTCGGAGCTGTTGTTGCTGAATATGCTTGCTCTGAAACAGATCTTACTTGGCTTGTTCTTGATTTTTCTTGTTTCTACGACTGCACTTGTCTGTGTCGTGGGTGGCCTAGAGCAGAATGCTTGATGGGCAAGAGCCAATTGAACCGGTGTTGCTAATCGCTAATCTACTTCCTCTCTTCAGATTTTTTATGGCCATACGGCAATGATTTGTTCTGCTAGATGAAGCGGGCTCACGGGCACCGCAGGCTGCCGCACAAGTATGGCGGCGGTTCGCGGGACTGCCGCAGCGGCCTGCTTAGGCCACGCGGCTGTTGCGGCGGCGGGGCGGGCAGCCGCAACCCGCGCCGCTTTCATGCATATCGGTGACCGCAGGTCGTGCCGTTTAACTGATTTCCCTTCTGTTTATTTTTCAGAGGAAGAAACATATATACGACGAGATATATACTGTCCCTTTGGTTCATAGATCGACTAAATGTGAATCGACCCTGCTGCAAAAACATGCGTGAATGAAGAAAAGTGGATCACACATGCGCGCATCACGGCGCTGAAAATTATGTAAAGACACGAACTTTATAAATAAATAAATATGAAAGAACAGTTTCACGACTCGATCGGTCGCTTTCAATTCGGAAAGTTCCCTGTAGTCTGAATTTGTACGTGGGTGTTTTAATTCAATTTGTACGTGAGTGTACGCAAGCACGTACGCAGATGTTTTTGGCAGTTGAGTCATATGCGCAATGGAAGCGGCACACGTAAATCTTCGCGAATCCCTCTGAAAACTCCAACGGCAGCCGTGGCGGCAAAGCAGCAGAGAAGTCTGAACTAAAAGGCATGCTTAAGAGTCAGCATGAAACCTTTTGACATCGTTTGGATGGCTGGACAGGCATTGATCATCGTATCTCAACTGGTGGGCACAGGTCATCTCATCAAACAGAAAAAGGGCCATTGCGTTCAGACATAGATTTTGAGTTTAATTGTAATTCAGTTATTAATTTTCAAATTTTATAATTTATCCAATGAATAAATCACAAAATTTAAAAATCAATGATTGAATCACAATTAAACTTAAAAATCTATGGCTAAAATACCATTATCCCAATAGAAAACATTGAACATAGGAGTAGATGTTAGGTCCTGTTAGGAGAATACTATAATTTTTTTTAAAAAAAACTTTGGTTTTATAACATGAGTAGGTGTTTGGATGCAACAAATTTTGTAGTTCTAAAAAGCATAGTATTGGTAAAAGTGAAGCTATTTTGTAGTTTTGAAAACTTCATTGATGACCTCTTTTTTCTAAACCATGGTTTTGCTTGACAATAACTTTAAAAACTGTAATTTTGTGATACTTTGGTATTGAAAAATAATAACACCCAACCAGAGCCTAAGTTGCTCTTGTGGAACTGTACAAATAGGAACTGTACAAATAACTCATAAATAACAGTATATTTGGAAGAACTTGTTGATGCAATCCTCCTAAAAGAAAGCGGGAATAAAGGGAGATAAGAGATGCAGAGCACTTCTCCAAGTACATAAATTTGACTGAGAAATCAACAGCAGCCGGAAGTCTCGCCTGTCCGGCTGCTAAGAATCCGACACTTTATATCACGATGCAAACAAGCATGTGTCTATTGGATCAGCAGCTTAATCTTGCACTTTCAGAAGGGTATATGAACCGAGAATGAAATAAGTGGTCAAAAGCTAGGTGCGTATGCAGACAGAATAAACATTCCGTTCTCTAGAAGAATATCGCCCAAAATGTTTCTCCAGGATAGCATGTCAAAAATAACTCTTTCTAAAGTATATCCAGGACAATAAGTATCATCATGTGTTTGCAACTTGCATATACCTTTTCAATTCTCTGTTGTCTTATTTTGAAGGAAAATCTTCAGAATGTAAAATCGCCACTTTGTAGGGTAATGTCTCCTTTTGCCTGCTAATTCTGTATGATGTCCACTCCAGACAAGTGGCCATATGGACTAGTACATTCTTGAATTGTTTCAGTTCTTGGATGGCTCCCCTCCACGTCTTCAAAACTCTTCAGTGGGACCCCTTGTGCACCACTTCATCCGTGGTGTAGACACTGAAACTCGGACAAGCATCGTTTCTTGTTTCAACGTGCGCTTTTGGAGAGTAATAGTGATGTTTATGCTTAAAAGGTGTCCGAAATGATAAGAAATACAAAACTTGCAGAATTCTCAGAAACTGTCACCTTGTTTTGATGATGAAACAATGCTAGATACTGGCAAATAATTGCAGAATCATACTACCACCAAAATTCACCAACGCTACGACGTACTCAAGTAACAATCTTCCGCAGAGTGAACAAGAAGAAGCCGCACAAACATTAGAACAGAGTACTAGAGGCAGAAGTCATCCACCAGAAAGAATGAATGATTATAAAACCTAATCGTTTGGATTCGACAAATCCGCTGCAACATCTAAAAAAAGTGAAGGCAACAATTTTCCTTGCCATCCTAGCGAAACAAAACAAGCTTGTCAGAAAAGCATGCTGCTTAGTTGCTTATTGCAGAACTGGATGGTGTACTCCAGACTCCAGTTGCTGCTAGTGCTTAGCAGAGAGAATGCAGCATCACTTGCGTTTCAAAAACTTGCTTTAGTTTACATCTGAGCAACAGCTACAGCTCTCAACTCTGTTCATACCGTCATAGAAATATGTACATAACTCAGAAGTAAATATACACCAGCCACTTCACAGACCTCAACTTCTACAAAGAAAGACTGAGGTTACAAATATATGTGACCATGTTGTCAGATAAATCAAGCAACAGATAGCATATAGCCTCAGAGCCTATTCTGACCAACAAGAGTCAGTATTGAAGAGTATAAAATTGTGTCCAATAACCGACATACATTTACTTACAGTATTTCCAGTTTGTTTCCCTACTTTGGAAAAGGAACTCACTTTATTTCTCTACTGGTATAACACCTTCAGATTACAGAGCTCTGATTTCAAAAGAGCCTAATATACAGAACACTACAATGGTACAGAGCAGAGCAGAGCAGCTTAAGTAGCTGATTTGACCAATCATAATGCAGGACAAGGCCTATCATTTCTCATTTGTGGCCTTCCTGCAGATAATCAAGACTACAGGCAGCTAAGCATGAAGAATCTGGCTGCTGGAAGGTGTCAGATCACTGAATTCCTTAGGAACATCCACATCTTGCCAATTAACGGAGTAGCTTGATTTCCTAGGATCAGAGCTGCTTCCAGGTTGCTTCTCTACATGACCGATCGCTACATGAAGACCTCGGCCAACAACGACAATTTTGCTATCAAGACAGCTGA
>BCLG01000390.1:160875-171589 GCA_001602295.1 Zoysia matrella | reverse complement strand
TTTTATTTTTAGAAATACGACTCCTGGAAAGGGGGGGGGGGGGGCGGTGCGGGACCGGCTCAGTGCTCTCATGCATCACAGGCTCCTCTGCATGTTGACAACAATTATTCTTAAATACTTCCTCCATAACTGCTTTTGTTGTTGTCTTCTAAAATTAATTTTGACTATTTATTTTATTTAAATTCTTTTTGATAAATATCATATATTTTATTATATTTCTTTTATCATTCAATTTATCTGAAGCACTAGTTAAAATGTACACATTTAAACTAATTTTTTAAATAAAAAGAATGTAAAAGATAATATTAAAAGTCAATAACTTAAAAACATTGTATTTTTTTCTCTCTCAAACCACCATTTAGTTCTGTGGAGAGAAAAAAAAAACATGAGAAGGGAATCGATCTCATGACAGCATCAACACCTCGGTGTTGGTAGGTGAGCGCGTGGGGTTGGTGAACCTAACCTATATTCGATGGATTGGCTGGTGATATTCGAGCGACCTGCTCAATGACGGCGACGTGGTCACCCGCACTCATCGATCGGAAACCAGCTGAGTAGGTGACGCAACGCAAACTAGCATCCATCCATTTTTTATAGACGAATAAAAAAAAGTTAATATTAATTGTTGAAAATTTTTTTAACATTTTGAGTAACTAATAAAGAACTACAGGTTTTTCTTGTCAGTAGAATTTATCTCAGTTTCTATCGTACGGTGCTGGTCAACGGCGAGAAGCTAGCCATCGGCGACAATGGGAGCAGGCGGTGACATGTACTCCAGTGTCCAGTGCACAAGCTGCTCTCGTACATGTGGCGGTCCCTACATCAGACTAGTGCTCGCTAGGTGAGAGAGCAACGTAAAAGGAATTTTACATGTGCGGCCTTATGATCTTGAACGGATGATTAGATCCATCCATCAATCGAGATCTCTAGGGTGGCGTTTAGGAAGGTGGAAATAAAAGATAAGATTAGAAATAGGAAATAAATAAAGAGTAAAAATTTAATAAAATAGAGAAATAAATGGTTCAGATCTTCACGTCCTATTTCCATTCCTCTGTCCCGCTCTCTAATCCTAAAGTCCAAACGTCACCTAGCTGCAATCAACTCGTAGGTGAGCTTGTTGCATCTCGACCGTCGTCAACCGTCGTGGAGAAGCCCCAAAATCGATGATGGGCCAAGCTATGAGACAGGAAAAGTTAGATCTTCAGACATAGATCGAGACAGTTCCTATCATCAGTTGTACAAGGTGTATATGGATATTTTGTTCTTTTACGAGTTTCTTTGATCATTTATAATCGCAAGCTAAGCATACGAAACCACGGACAATTTGATCAGGCGCGCACAACCAGTATTATGTCCTTGCTTGATCTATAAATTAATACATCGAGAACGATTTTCAGTCTAACATTTTAGCTTGCAATGCCGTATTTTAACTTTAGGTTGCGTCGATATATTTTTTTTTTATTCGGATGGCATATCTATATATTCGTAGATGGACAGAGCATCTAACTGGATCTGAATAGTATTGCGTAACCAGCCCACTGACACCAAAGCCCATTTTAGCTAATGGAAGATCTCTCGATCCTTTTTTTCTACTTTTATGATACTTTATAATAACTTTTTGTGGGGGAAAATCTATAACTCAACTGTTTAGATTAGCATTTTCTTGATATGATGTAGAACTCAGCTGGATACTTAGGGTTTTGAAAACCGGTCTGGTCCGGTTTTTAGTCGCCAAAAAACTGATCAGCTAGCCGAGTTCGCTACATTGTTAGGTTCAGTTTTCGACCGAAAACTAGACTTAATCCTATACCAGATCGGACTGGTTTAAGTAAAAACCAATCGGTTTTTACCTGTTTCCAAAAAACTGTGTATACTGCGAACCGGCGAACCTTAAAAAATAGATGAAGATTGGACACCAAAACATAAGACTTAATTACTACTACTGCCTTCATCAAGAATATGAGCATTCTTACATTTTTCAATGCAAAATAAGAATGGAGCAAAAGACTATTATATCTTACTTTTATTACACAAAAAAATCTTCCCACACATGAAACTACTCTTATCACTACCAGAAAACAGAAATTTCGTGAGGGTGATAGATTTTCGTGGCGGTTGTGAGCCCTCTCAAAAATTCCATTCTGTGGTAGTGTACGGCCCTACTTCTTATTTACTATATTTACACATCTGAAATGTTTATATTGTTAAACAAGTTACAACTCCTTCAAATGAAAGTATATATTTTAGACTGACATAAGTATTGGAGCAATTTGTTTTCGTCAGTACTGACCCGGCCGATAGATGTGCCAAATAATTAGCCGCATCTAGCTACCGTCCGACCCACCGTCCTGCATATGAAATAACGTTGTCGATGTCACAAGTGATCCAAGCTGCAGCTGGCTGCAAATGTCTGGCCGAGTTTGGTTAAACTTGAGCTGCACGGTTTTGGTGTGGGGTCAGGGTTGCCTCAGTTTGGGTGCCACAGTGTTTTTTCATAGTGCAACGTACGAGAGCCGTTGCCTCAAGCCTGGAGGTAATGAGGCACAGGGCTACTGGACCTCATCTCACCATCTAAAGCCGGAGGGGATCTCGCCCCTCATTGGTCAAACTACTGTTTATTCTTTTAATACCGTTGATTCAATGACGAATGGTTCTTCACGCTTTTGCCAGAAGCTAATTCGACCAACTCCTCGCTCTGCCCGAGCTGCCTGCTCAGCTGCTTTCTCCTCAACCACCCACACTCCACCCCACTCTGCCTCGGCCACCCTTCCCTGACTCGACCCCCCCCCCAGCTCGACCACCCTCGCTCTGGTGAAGATCTCGCCTATGGCTCGGCCACCCTCACCTCTACCCGTGCCACCCCTACCTCACCGCCCTCATCCCCACCTCGGTCGCCTCCAACCGCCTCGCGTGGCCACCTTTGCTCAGAAAGGCCCGCCACCCCAGCCCCATCGTGGCCGCCCTTGCACCCGCCTTGATCACTGTCCGCCAACTTGTCTGACTGTAAATTGTGATTGAATCATGGAGTAGATGAACACTGTAGTAGGGCCACGGATCACATTGATTACACCATAGTAACTTCACTCTCGCGCAGCTATGCACGTTGTATATAGGTACTTTTGTCTTTTTGTCATGACAAATTTGATATTACTAGTATTAATCATACTTTTTTGAATAAAGTGAATGATCGATTTGATATTAGAAATCAGTGGTGTTAATATTTTAAAAACGAAAAAATTAAAAGTATAAAGAACCACCGACGAACATCTCGTTAAAAAACGTTTGAGCATTAAAAGCGCATAGTGAACCACCAAAATCACTGGCCATTTAAATTCAAACACTCGGGAATTATATGTGAGCTTTCTTGTCGTAGAAGAAGCTTAGGCGTGTCGTACGTGTAGACTATTCTTAATAGACTACTCTTAATTACGTAGCTACAAATTATGTACCACATATTCTCTGACAGATCTATTACCAACTAAAACCACACAGGTAATACTATGTACAAACAGATTTGTTTATTGTGTACTCTCTTCAGTCTCTAAATGATGATGTTTAAAACAATATGATTAATTCAAATGGAGGGATCACCTCTTAAGTACCGTAATAGAAAATTTCACCATTCCTAGAACGTACCATTTGAGCAGAGAATCTCGGCCAACACATAGAAAGGCTCCTCCACAGTTTGATTTGGCTGCCCGTCCCCATACATTATAGGAGCAGTACCAAAAACTGGCCTTACTGCTTTTTATCGATGCGCGCATGCCCGGACAAATGGTCGATGTAATTCTACGCACATGAAGTTAAAAATCAATTCTCGCTAAAATTTTATTCATTTTTTTCTAAAATTGCCAGTGTTTTGATCACCGGCACAGTAAAATTTACGTAATCAAAGGGAGAGTTCATACGCTCTTCGTATTCGAATGGACTAGTCTACGAAAAACTCGAAGATTAACTTAGTTCGGACCGCCCGCCGAGACGCGTAATACCCTGCGTTCAAGGGTGAGAGAGATCAAATCGTATGAACTTAAAAACATGAGTACAATGCAAAATAGTCTCGGCTCGATGCAAGATCCCTAGCACATGTGGGTGAATGTGGTTATAGTGAAATACAACTCGGCTAATTTGATTTATCCTTTGTGTACTAGCGTCCCTGCTGCCCTCTTTTATAGAGGGCCGATCCAGGATTACATGACTGGATCATAGTTACTCGATTGAACTAAAGTTACATGGTTTGTCGCCTACGGAATTAGATGACCCTTTGACGGGTGAGACCACGGTCTTCGGTTGGTATGGTTTTTTGACGCTCGACGGCGCTTGGAGCAGAGGATCGATCGATGTCACTCCATTTGTTCTGTTGTCTATCGTGGAGGAACAAAAGTTACTTTACCGCTTAGCTTTACCGCCCGACGGATAACTTTACCTCCCGCCATATGCTTTACGTGCTTCTAGAATACTTTGCCACTCTGGCCTGGCTGCTTTACCGTTTTAGACTACTGTACGTTATTAGAAATCTCTGTGTCTGTCAGATGTGGCCGTTGGAGTTATGATCGGCTCTCGGGTGGACGAACAGGCTTTTGTTGTTGTTTAATCCCATCCTTCGAGGGTCAAGATGGTGTTAGCGGTTTCGGTGTAAGTGCTAGAAGCAGTCGGTTTCAACTTCTCGACCTCTAGGGTCGAGCTGTCATTTTTTATTTGTCTAAGTTTTTTGTGGCTTGTAGATGAGCTGTGGGCTGTAATTTGCAAATGAGCTTTTTACGTAGAGGTTGAGTTTATAAATATTCGGGGCATATTGTCTCGACAAAAATCGACCTAATTTTAAAATACGGTTCGAGTAGGATTGACTGTTCGTTTATAGTCAGTCAGTTTGGTTTTAGTAGAATGGAGTGTGTACTCCTATCTTACTGGTCTACTTCAGACTGTTGGGCTACCAGAGCTAGCTGTTGCAATCGTCGACACAGTGAATGGCGGTGACCATGTGCCTGCTACAGGCCGGGCAATCCCTCTGATAGTGATGAAAGGTGAGTGAATTACGCCTGCCTCCGACACTGACCTGCTTACACACAATGACAGTCACTTGTATGTACTCCACCGATGAACGTACGGTCTTGCATGGTCAGTGCAGTTCCCATACAGTATGTGGAGTAATTAACTGAATGTGTTCCGGTGGGACACACGTTCCAACAAGTCAGGCAACAGAGGACGATCGATCGAGATGCAAGGTTTAAAAACTAAGTCCCGTTTTCATGATTTTCGGTCGGCTTCGGTTTAAAAATTTTTAAAAAATAAAAAACTAAAGAAAAAATATAAAAATTCGAAAACCGATCAAGCTAGATAAAAATTGGTCAAATCGGTTTTATTTCAAAATTTAAATTTCAAAACAAAAAAAAAACGAGCGAAAAAATCAAGCGGTAATGAGAAAAAAACCGTACAGTTTTTGTTTCAAAACCTAATTTTTGTATTAATGGTTTCCACCGATTTTCGGATTTGATCGGTTTTTGAAAAAAATTGAGCAATAAACAGAAAAACCAAATGATTTTTGTTTCAAAACCTATGTTCTGCGTTTGTAACGGGTTCCACTGATTTTCGACCGGTTACCGGTTCAATCCGTAAATGAAACCTTGTCAAGATGCCAATGCATCAAGTGGCATCATGACTTGAGAAGCTGCAGCTTAGATATGTGTCGCGCACCTCGTTTCTGAGATGCACTGTGATACACGTATCAGTCCCTGGATCAGTAGCTGATACGCACAACACAACAGAATGTACATCAAAAGAATACTTCGAAAAGATAAACTAACCTGAGACAAAACTTTTAGTGGCCACACCATGAAGATCTCTACGATCCTACACCGGTTGACCAACTAAAAGCAGAGCAGGCAGCGAAACACCAGAGCCTAAATCCACAAGCAGACTTGGGAAGCAAAACGAAACCAGCACAACACCTACGCGATCCTCGCTGTCTAAAACCACAAATGCAGACGGGTGAGAACATAAAGTACTCAGCAAGCTTTAACACTAAACAAAGATATAAGTATAGATGCACATTGGTTGTAGCAAAAATGAGGCAGCAAGGTTCATGTTGTCAAAGAGCCAGTTATATGAAAGGTTCACCACAGAAGATTTTAAAAGGGAGTGAAGATATTCATTATCCATATATTAATAAGTTGGACCTGGGGGAGTACAAACCGTTCCCGTCAGTTCTCTAACTTTTAACTGAAAGGGTCTCCACTATCCCCTCCAGACACTTTCCAAAGCACGAGTAGCTACGCCTACTCACACTTCAAGGCAGTATAGAAAATCTAATCGTAGGACGCCCGAACAGTAGCATATCAATACCGTGACAATGGCCTATCCGGAAGGATTTTTAACTCTGCAGAGGTTGTACACTGTACCCACAGGTTATGCTACTCCTGATCATTAGAGTTGCATAACGCTTATTTCACATTTACGCAGTTTTTCACAGATTTCACGCAAGGTGCAAACAGGGGCCATCCCTCGGGGTTTTTCAAGCCGTCGATGACGCGTCGGTACATTCTCGGAGCCGGGTCGTGAATATCCACTACATTCACGCCTTTTCCTGGTCCCCTCTAATCCTCGGGTATTACCAAACCAGGGGCTATATCCGCGGGCTTACGCTCCCGTGACGCGGGCAATTACCGTCGAAGGCCAGGCCGCGAGTTATCTCACGCCCTTCTCCTGTTCTTTTGTGTCTTCACTACCGACCCCCCAGTGGTTCGATGTGTAAAGAATACGTAGAGGGAATAAATCCTGCTCAATATGTACAGGTTATGTGGTTGCACGGGAATTACCAAGTCGCGGGCTAACGAACCGGTCCTTATATGACAGGGGTGGCGGTCTCGTCCACGGCAGGTGAACCACAACGAAGCCTACACACCTATCACCATCACCTCAGGTGAGCCCCACCCCACGGCCAAAAACATCCCCTCTTCACCTAGCACCAGTTGTTCTAATTCCGCCCTCTTTTTTTTTACTCACACCATCAAACTCTTTCAACTCATTTTGCAAATCAATGGTATATGGTGTGGTGGTGCGGAGCACCGTAAATGGGGTCCTAAGCAGATCTAGCACAAGGTGAAATCCGTTCCGTAAAACTATTTAGGAACAGAATCTCTATGGCTATCAAGAACACTCCATTAATGGTTTTCAAAGAAGGTATTCATATCTATACAGCAAGTTACTGACATAAATATAAATACCTAAGAACAAGTAGGATTATGACGAACACAACATTTCAAACCAAAATAACATGCATAGCAGAATAAATAGGCACTATAAGAGCATTAGCAAATTATAGGTTCAATATGAGGTTAGAGCTTGCCTGCAAATTCCTTAATCTTCAAGCTTGAGGTTGAAGGCTTCTTCTTCAAGATCTCAATATTCAATCTCTGGCTTTGCGCCCAATCTACGAGCTTTTCTTCATATGTAGACCTTCTAGTTCCGCTTGAGGCTTGACTCTTCTTTACACTCAACGTTATCTACGCGAAGGAAAAGCCTAATAAAACTGCTACGACAGAAACAAAACTCAAGAAGAAGCGATAAAACCCAAAGAACTTCAACTACGAATCAGATAGCACCGCGAGAAAAACTTAGAGCAAGTCATGTATGTTGCGGTGCCTATTGACTTAGAGTGAGATTCAGTGAAGAGTTAACATGCATTTTCGCTAGTACGAGCGGGAACACGGTGTGTAGCTTATGTCATTTTGTGCATACCTTAATTTAGAGATTTTAACTAAATAATCATATCGTTTGTGCTAATAGGTGGCACGTGCACTAGTGTATGTCAATATATTGCACGGGCTTTCTAGTGAATATTTCTTGATTCTACTGTACCATTGAACTCCTACGCTAAATATATGGTATTACTTTTGGTGCGGTGATGGGCATGCTATCATCATTAATTATTTAGTTTGTACCCACCTGAGTGTTTTACTTTAGGTAATTAATGATCAATTACCTAGTCTAGTGTATATAGTTAAACTTCTAAAACTAGCAAGTGGTACATGTGTGGGTGAATGCAAGACAGAATGCTTATAGGCTGCCATCTAAGTAATCATTTACTTTCTAATGTTTAGCCATTTGTATTTAACTATTAGTCATATGCTTCTAACCTTAGACTAGATTACTTAGTGCTAACATGGGTATGCATACTATGGTGTGCTAAATAATGGGGTTATGCTATGCTGTGACGTGCTTTAGCTAGTATAATTGTATGCTTAGAATGCATCAAAGTTAAAGACTTGCAGTAACAACGATAAAACAAGAGAAGGAACAACGATTAAACTCAGTGAAGGACTTACTATAGAAGCGAATCGGTAAGACTGGAGGTTGGCTGAGGTTTGGAGGATTCGATGTGATGGAGTTGAGATAATGGTTCCAATGGCACCAAGGTCGTTGAAAACTTAGTTAAGGTGTAGCGGTGGTGAGACGAACGAGGTGTTCACAATGGAGAACAGAAAATCTCCCCCGTGGACACGCTACCCGACATATGTCCACAGTTGTCGGGTGTGTGTGTGCAGGCGTGAAACAGGGGACGAACTTCGTGGTGATGTTGCCAGCTGGTCTGTGATCGAAAACTGGCAAAGGCTGTGTGGACACTTGGCTCGGCCTATGTCCACGGCCTCTGGACTCACGGGTGCTCAGAATCGAGGATTTCCCTGTGGACACAGAGTTCTGTGGCGTGTTTGTGGACACATGAACATGTGAGCTGTGATCGTGTCCGTGGACATGTGGACTGTGACCGTGTCCGTGGACACGTGAAAGTGAAAGTTCGGGGTTTTGTGGAAGTTCAGAGATTTGTGGACACGTGAGAGTGGAGGTTCGGGGATTCGTGGACACATGAGAGTGGAAGTTTGGTGTTTTGTGGAGGGATTCGTGGATACGGGAAAGTTCGGGTTTCACGGGAAGGTTCAGGGTTCACGGGAAAGTTCGGGGTTCACAGAAAGTTCGGGGTTCACGGAAAAGTTCGGGGTTCACGGGAAAGTTCGAGGTTCACAGAAAAGTTCGGGGTTCACGGGAAGTTCGGAGATCACGGAATTTCGGGGATCACGGAAAAGTTCGGGGTTCACGGGAAGTTCGGGGTTCACGGGAAAGTTCGGGGTTCATAGGAAAGTTCGGGGTTCACGGAAAGTTCGGGGTTCACGGGAAGTTCGAGGTTCACGAAAAAGTTCGGGGTTCACGGGAAAGTTCGGGGTTCACGGGAAGTTTGGGGATCACAGAAGTTCGGGGATCACGGAAAAGTTTGGGGATCACAGAAAAGTTTGGGGTTCACAGGAAAGTTCGGGGTTCACGGGAAGTTTGGGGATCACGAAAAGTTCGGGGATCACGGAAATTCGGGGATCACGAAAAAGTTCGGGGTTCACGGGAAAGTTCGGGGTTCACGGAAAGTTCGGGGATGGAAAGTTCGGGGATCACGGGAAGTTTGGGGATCACGGGAAGTTCGGGGATCTTGGAAATTCGGGGATCACGGAAAAGTTCAGGGTTCATGGGAAAGTTCAGGGTTCACGGAAAGTTCGGAGATCACGGGAAGTTCGGGGATCACGGGAAGTTCAGGGATCACGGAAATTCAGGGATCACGGAAAAGTTCGGGGATCACGGAAAGTTCGGAGTTCATGGGAAGGTTCGGGGTTCACGAGAAAGTCCGGGGTTCACGGGAAGTTTGAGGATCACGAAAATTCGGGGATCACGGGAAACTGTGACGTGTCCGTGGAGACGTGGACACGTGAAAACTGTGACGTGTCCGTGGACACTTGGACACGTGAAAACTGTGACGTATCCGTGGACACGTGAAAACTGTGACGTGTCCGTGGACACTTGGACACGTGAAAACTGTGACGTGTCCCTGGACACACGGACACGTGAAAACTGTGACGTGTCCGAGCTTCAGGACATGTGTGAACAGGTCGAGTGGCAACTGTGTCCTGGACACGTGCTTATTAAGGAGCCTAACCCTCAGGGGTGCGTGCGTGTGTGGGTGCTTCAGTAATCCCAGAATCGGACAAGAGCTTTGCTGTAACAGTGAGAAGGACTAAATTGCAAATAACAAAAACTCCCAAAGGACCAATCTGTGATTTGATCGAGTACTACATGGCTGAGGAAGTTGACTGACGAATTCTAAAGGAACAAGAGGGTTTCTTTGCAAGATACCTTTTTATCTTCGGCTCCCCTGTCCAGAACGCGATGGACTGTGGCAGGGGGCCAGTCCTCGCACTCTGCCGTGGTTGCTGGTGGCGCTGAGGCGGCAAGCCGGCCAGAGGGGCTAGGTGCTAAGGCGGGGAAGAGGCAGGGCGATGCGGGGAGACCAGCCACAGGGTTAGTGGAGCCGAGGAAAGACCTGGGTGAGCCAGCGGCGGACAGAGGGTGGCGCCCGGCACTGGTGCACGGCCTCAGGCCGACAGCAACGACGGGGAAGCCGATGACCTGGTGGGGAAGAGAGGGCACGATGCAGGGATCCTTGCAGCGGGCTCAGGAGTGCTGGAAACGCGCGGAGGAGCGCCGGCCACGGAGCACAGGCGGCACGCCGGGGCGACGCACGGCGGCGGCACTGCTCCAGTTGATTTCCTGCCAGGCGCGCTAGGCCAAATGAGGGAGTGGACAGTGGCGGTGGTTCACAGGTGGTTTAGATGGAGAATTTCTCGCTGGCAAGCGCGAATTTCAACGGCGCTCGGTGCTCAGTGGTGGCCCGAACTGGGGA
>BCLG01000390.1:138212-160470 GCA_001602295.1 Zoysia matrella | reverse complement strand
GCCTGAGCTGCGCGTGGCAGGGCGCATGGCAGCGCCCGCGCGGTTGTGCTGGCTAAGCGGCGCGAGGAAGAAGACAGGGGAGGAGGAGATAGTCGCTGACGAGTGGGGCCCGCCGGATTCTCTTTTTATTTTTCTGATTTTTTTTCGGAATTTCAGCAGCAGCCTCTGTTTTTCCTTCAAAAGGTCAACTTGCCGAGCTTCGGGGAATGTGAAATTTTGCAGAGTTGAAGAACTTTTCAGGGTGAATAACTTTCGTTTTGGAATCATTTTCAAATTCTGAATATATTTAATTCTATGGAATTCGGAAGATAAATGGCTATTTGAATGGGGTAAATTAATTTGAATGAAGTAAATAAGTCTCAAGAGAATTAGGCGGGTTTGGAATTCAAGGAATTCGATAAGACAGGAATTCACAAGTATTGGGTTCGAAGGAGTTGAATGAATTTCAATTTCAGAGAAGTTTGTCGGATTTAGAATTAAAGGATTGAATTAAGTTTGAAATTCAAAAGAACACAAGAAAATAAACGAAAGAAAAGGAAACAAAACGTGGTCAATCACTTGTCACACTTTAAATTTTAATATTTTGCAATCTTCAATTTAGATAAGTTTTAATTTAGTGAGGTTTTCACCTTTTGAAATAGGAAAGAAAAGAAGAGGTGAGAAGTAGAAAGAAAAATGTTATGGTGAAAGTTAAAAAGATTTTGAATTACGTGTTTTTAGACTTTTTCTAAATTCAGGATGTCACACTATGCGACGATCGGTCGAAAAGGTTTAGTCGTAGCTTTTGGAATACCACCACATTTCCAGATTTGATATATGTTACTGTATTTTACAGTGGGTACTTTATTCCGTTCTCTTTTTTCCCCTTTTCTTGAAAAGGCTCACGTACCTACGTATTCCTGTGAGCAAGGTACAACCATATTGGCTGTCTTTTACGTGTGTCTCCATGTCTAATTTTCTATGGAATAAATTAACGAGCTCAGCTGAACGTTGGGCATTATCTATCCAACGTCTAGTGTGCCATGCTGATGTTGTTACCTTGCTACAGGGATGCAAGTGGTTATATTTACGAATCCACATCTAATTCAAATTTTTAAATACCTACACAATTTATATTAAATATAGAATATGATGACTATTCCACTTTAGAGTACATCCCTACGCCACATCAAATTTCATGGTAACAACTGCTTTCAGCCTTTCAGTGAGCAGTCAGGACCAGCGGCATTCCATATATGGAGTATATTTATTCCCGCCAACCCAAATTAAATTCGAGAGCATAGAGTCTAGTATAGCCCAGCCGTCCTTGTGCATGGAGCACTCTTCTCCAGCTACTCCACCGCAGGAGCCGGCGGCGGCGACCCTGTCTCTGTCGTTGGCGCCAGCAGCAGCCGGCGGCAGCGGCGAGGTGGACGACACTGCCGGGGGGGCCCAAGCGGACGTACCCCTGCCTCTTCTGCAACAAGACGTTCCACAAGTCCCAGGCGCTCGGTGGCCACCAGAACGCGCACAGGAAGGAGCGCAGCGCCCTGGAACCCCTACGTCGACGACGGCAACACGGCCGCCGGGGCGCCGTTTCCGGTGGTGGCCGGATCGTCGAGCGTCAGCGGTGCCGCCACCATGCCCGTTCCCGCGCTGTCGACGTCGCACGGCGGAAGCACCTCCGTACGTGCCGAGACTGAGGGTGACCAGTGCGGCGGCGAGGACGGCGCGCCGAACTTCCGCGCGCAAATGCAGCGGCGTCGCGCCGCGCTTTTCGCTTCGGTGTGCGGCGGCCCGGCGGAGACTCGGAGCGCGGCGGCTGATGATGATGGCACGGTTGAAATGTTCAACTGGGCCAGGGCCTCCCGTCCGGTGGCGGTCGCCTCTGCCACCTGCACCGATGACGGCAGCACGGCCGCCATGCTGACGCTGCCCTCCTGCGAGAAGCTGGACCTCGAGCTGAGGCTCTAGGTGCATGCCGGCGTCGATATAGCATGCCATCTTTGGAGCAGGAGTAGAGGTCGCGCTCGCGGCGCACTGTTTCTCGGTTCAGCTACGTTCAAGCTGGGTTGCCTGCATAACATTATTAACAAACCATGAGGCATCTTGGTAAAGCCGAAATTGTCTGCCGCTTCCTTTTCATCGGAAGGAATATATGTAAAATCTTTGCCTTGCATGTAGCTTTTTATGTTGAAAATAAGAGTTTTGTTACGATGTTTGAGAGGTATCTCAGGTACCTCCTCCTCGTTAATTAATTTTAACTGTTGATTCTAAAAAATTGTTACAAGATCTATTATTTTTTACTGAACCTACTATTTTGATAGCTTTAAGTACTCATCTCTATTTTTAACTATCAGATCTGATCAAATAAACGGATGTGGCTAACTCTAAGCATCTCATCAATTAATCTTAACTGTTGATTTTTAATAAATTAGTATTAGATCCACCATTTTTTTACGAGTCTACTATTTTGATATCTTTGATTAGGTATCTCTCTATTTTTAACCATCAAATCTGATCAAATCAACGGCTGTGGTTAACTCTAAATATTATAACATCTCTCATATGATTAACTTCAAGCATTCTAACAAATCTCACCTTCCTTTGACCACTAGACAGCAATGCGATCCGTTCCTGCAGTATCTGGCTGTTTCGAATCGAATGTCGTTCCAAGAGGCCATGTACACATCAAATCAAATGGATCCAAAGCTATATACTCCATCACAACCGCGCAGTGCATCTGCATCAAATCGTTGCGAAGGACATGTACCCGCATGCATGCAGATGTTTGGCCATAAAAGGAAAAGTACGTATGGCATGCAGTTTTGGTTATTTAGGGTCTAATTTGGCAGATCGATCGGCGCAGGTACGTAAGCCAAATCACGCTGTCGGTACGTGGACGAGCCTTTTCTGGTGGTTGTTCTTGGATTCCTATCCATGAAAAAAATAGTGGGCATTTAACGAATGCTATCTCAAGCAGCTAATAACAGGAGCTATAGCAAGATATAGTGAGCTGCAGTGATTAAATTGTAAATAATCTAGCCGTCAAAAATCAACTATAGCTGGCTATTTGTTTTTTGGATTTTTATACTTTATCATTTTTTAAATTGATGTCGCTATTGATTTTTAACATCAACTTTGATCACTCGTCTTATTAAATTTTTTTAATAAATATTATATATTTTGTTATAATTTAATTTATCATTAGAGTTATTTGAATCACAACTTAAAATTTTAGACACTTGAATTAATTTTTTTAAAAAAATGAATAGTCAAAGTTCACATTAGAAATTAATAAAAAAATTAATTTAAAAACAGAGAAAGCACGAGCGCTAGCGGCACAGCGACAGGTAAGTAGAGTACCCTGCAAGCCCAAACTATGTTCTGACTTTAACTGTGCATCAGTTGGTTAGCTTAAGTTCGTATTGATTTGATATATAGCTACGTGCGCCAGCAGCGGAGCATGCATAGTATAATGTAATTTAAGCTGAACCACCATGAAAAGGCAAATTAAACTTCGAAGCCCGAGGTCAGTCCACATATACTCTTTCCGGTATAAAAAATAATTGTTTTTGACATCGACACGATTCTCAAAATACAGTTTTGACATTTATTTTTTGCAAAAATATTTATAAAAAATACATGTCTACAATTTTATAAAAATATATTTCAAAATAAATTTAATCATATAATTTTTATAATCTAAACTTAATAAATTAAAAATTATTTATAATTTATATTTTCAATGTAAACGACTTCTTTTTTATACCAAAAGAGTATATGCAGCCGGGCAATTCATCTTCGTTGGTACAAGTGGCTCCCGTCGTTGATTGGCCATGTTTGGGCTTGGCATGTATGGACTGTGCTTTCAGCCTTTCACTCGATCGGGATGATTATGAACTCGCGATCTCCGTGCGGCCGGCCGCCGCTGTGAAGACTGAAGAACAGCCGTTGCTGCGAATAAGGTGGCTCAGCGCACGCCGGTGGTCAAGGGCCTCTTGCGTGCCACGGCGGTCAATCAAGGGCCCATAACTTTGCCACTGGGCCGTTACGATATGTGGCATGCATATGATATGACGCACAGCCCAGATTTTATCTGTCTCGCTATACAAGGTTTCCGAGTCATCGCTCACTTTAAATCAATTTTGATCATTTATTTTACTAACAAAAAATTTAAATATGTAAAATTATAAGTTGTGATTCAAATAATTCTAACGATAAAATATTTTTAAAAAAATATATAATATTTATTATTTTTTTAACAAGATAAATAGTCAAAGTTGATATTAAAAATCAATAATAAAGACAATTTAGAAACGAAAAAGTAAACATGATGCAAGAACCAGAGGTCGATGACACAGACTACTCTGAAAGAATATAAATACTTCCAAGCTGTTAATACTAGTATAATGCAAAGGTTATCACGCCTTATTTTCATCACACAAAATGTTTTCACCCATTAATCAAACCAAATCTATTTCGTTCACACCTTTTAAATTCTTATATATTTAGACAAGTTCAATTAATTCTTTCAAATACTTACCGTATATTATCGGAGGAAAAGAGAATAGGAGTACTAAAATTACTCGATCCACCAGAGATCGATCTGCCGCTATAGTGCACAAAGCTGTGAGTAGATGGGCATTTGGACATGCATGCTGCATTGCTTCTGGCCAAAGCACCAGCCACCTGCCGACACCTATTGATAGCCCACTGTGTGCGCACCTCAACAAAGAAATGGCGACCTCAGACCAAGGTTTCATAAACCGGTTTGGTCTCGAAAACCGACCGGCACTGGTTTAATCGATTTTCGCAAAACCAGAAAAACCGCTACAGTAAACCGGAAAACCGAACAAATTCAAAAATCAATTTTATAGAAAACCGGACGGTTTTCTCGGTTTACCTTTTTTGGATTTGAAATCAAATTGGTTAGAGAGGTTTTCTACCGGTTTTTCCGGTTTACCGGCCGGTTTGACTGGTTTATCGACCGATTTGACCGGTTTTCAGATTTTTAAATATTTTTGAATTTTAAATTTTTTTAATTTATTAAACAAAAACCGGCCGACCTTTTAAACTAGACCGAATTGATTTCACAAAAACCGTAAAAACCGAACCGTTTTGACCGGTTTTGTAAACCGTGCCCCGGACAGCAGTCGCTCTACTGACGAAACCCGAGCTTTTCGGCCAACCTCCATGCGTCCGTACGCATCGCCTTGCGTGTAGCTAGGTCGCTGCTGTGAATACTGCGCCCCTCCCCCCCGCCTCACCCCGTCTTCCCTCATCTCCCTCATCTTTCCCCATCGTGCTCCAATTATGCACGGCCGGTTGCCTACCTATTTACATATAATCAGAAGTGCGTTTGTTACGGTTCTCATTCTCTGAATAATAAACAAATGTTTTTCAGTGAAGAAATATTTTTAATTAAAAATAGAATCACTTCAAAAACCATTTAACAAATTTTTAGCAATTCAAATTCAAAAAATCTTTAGCAAACTTTAGAAACTAACGGAACAATTTTAATAAAATTTAGAAATAACTCAGAGTGCAGCTACGTGAAGAGCTCGACAAGAAGATTCTAACTAACAACTTTGAAAGTTTTTAAAAATTTGAAGAAACTTTTTTAAATTTCTGAAAATTAACCATTCAAAAAAATCCAAAACTAAATATTTCTTGATATTTCTGAAAACTTTGTGTTAAAGAAGCTGCTACTTACTGGCCGTTTCACTTGCAAAACACCATTCTCACCGATTCACTATTGTAGGCTAAAAATGGGAATGGTTTCAGCCAATTCCCTTCTGAAACGATTCTCCATTTTAACTTTTTGGAAGCAACTCGAAACTGAAGCGTTTCGACGCCAAATGCACCCTGAACCAGCACCAGTAGCACGCGGAAAAACAAAGCCTTTATTTGTTTATTCAAGAGCGATGTACTCCTAATTAAGTTATTATCTTTTGATTTCACACGACAAATATTATGTCAATAGTTTGTCAAAATGTGAGTACCAACAGTATGTATTCCATTTACTTTTATTTGTAAGTCTCGGATTCAAATTTTGTTCCTCAAAAGGTATGTCTCTCTATCTCTCTCCACCATATCTCTTTCACTTTATCCTAATTCTTACTCCTATATATGACTATACTAGCTAGAATGACATATAAAAGTAAAAATATAGAGATCGAGTATACTATATAAACATCCATAATTAAATTAGTGGTAATTAACTACAAGTGGCTAGTAGGAATACTAGTACAAGTTGTTACTGTTTTGGCGATGGGAACGGAACAGCAGATAGTGCTACGGCTACATCATCTCAATCCTAGCGAATCTCTCTTGCCCCTATTTTTGTCGCATCCAACGGTACTGAATACCTGTTCTCAAGTCCAACCTCGTACAGTTGGACATTATAGAACACATTTTTTTTAATTCTTGCAAGTTGTCTATTTGTACTTTCTTTGTTTTAAAATAACTCTAGAGTATCTTTTATCAATAATTTACATAGTACATGTTGTTAGCTTTAATAATATAATATTTTCATGACGAATCTTGAAATATGGAGTAAGTCTTATATTTATTGATGTAAGGAGCAGTACTACGAGGTACTCCCAACCCATCTTTTATGAGGTTTAGGGATGGTAGAGAGCCTGTGGGCCCTTTTTAAATTTAGGTCGAAGTTTATGCAAATCTAGCTCAACTTTTTATGTTATGGCCATTGACTAGAGTCAAGATTGTTGTTGTTGGTCTTTTACCACACCACTAGCTACGTTCACGACAAAAGATCAGTTGCTATTCCTAGCGCATGGCTTTGCTTGCTGGTCTTAGATTTGCAGTGTAATTTATAGAAGTGGCCGTGCACCATAATTACGAACTCATATATTCTATTGCCAAATACTCTCCATTCCATCTTGGATTTTTTTTTATTTTTCAAAATAATAAGTCGTTCTCGTTATCTAATACTTCTCTATCTCTATATCTCTTCTTCTTATTTTTTATATATCTCACAATTTTGCTCTTTTTAATATCAATATTCAAACCCAGAACAACTTATAATTTAGAATGGAGTGAGTATAAGTTTCCTCGCTCTCTTGGCAAACAAGTGAAAATAGTATATAGGACAGCATGCATACTGGCTGCTCCTCTATAATAGTTTCATGATAATTGAGTTTAAATGTTTGAAATGCTATTTTCACAGACCCCTACTGTTCAATCGATCTTCAATGACCCAATAGTTCACTACTGTGACCTGAGACTCAAGAATAGCTCAGGGAGAGATACTTCAACACACATAAAAATACGTGCATCAAAGAACATCTGCAAAGTATTCCTTTCATGGCAATATAAAATTATGATCCAACACAAAAATAAAACCTCAAATGAACAGGGAAACTAACAAGTGAACAACTACTACTTAGGTCCTGTTTGGCCGCTGGAAAAATATCAGATTCAGGCCTAAAGAAATTGAATCGCTACCAAGCATTTTTTTTCTTTTTTTTTTGGCTAGCAGATTGAAAGGCAAAGATGAGAAATATTTCTCATCACGATTCTTATTTGCTTCCGTTACAATTTAGATACCAATGATACCACCCTTTCTTTTGAAAATAATCTAATCATGGCTGTCGGGCCACAAGTAAACTAGTGCTCAATGATAGATCTGATTCAATGAGAGATCGAATCTAAAAAAGTTGTACTAGGAGAATCTGCAACCATGGCTGTCGGGCCACAAGTAAACTAGTGCTCATCAATCTCATTCGATCATATAATTATATTCTGAACGCTCTTTGATCGACATGAATGAATAAAGTGCATTCACCGATCGATGAGCAGTACTGCAGTACCAATCGACGGTTTTCCACATGCATTCGTATCACATTCTATTCGAATACACACGTACGTGGATAATAACAATCCTTATCAAACTTAATCGTAGAGTGGAGCCAAGAAGAGCGATGGATGGCAGCCTCCGTCACATGGAAGATGTCCTCGATGATCTAGAGTCTTAGCACGAGGTCCAACTCGCCGGCATCGGACACTATGGTGTCGACATTGCTGCTCTCTCTCCACGGAGCAGAGGCTCGCGACAGTGTTTTCCAGATAAGAGTGTCCAGAGCAGGGTGCCGACCGTGTTCAGCCAAGAACGGCGCGCCGCGCTCCGGCTGCTCCAGCTTGACGCCGGTAGGAGATGCTGCAGCGTCGTTACTGCCGTCGTGCGAGGCCATCGGGATGGTCATGGCGGCGCCACCAACGGCTGGGGTGTCCGGCCCCGGCACAGCAACGTCGTGTGGGTAGCTTCCGTAGAAAACGTAGGGGTCCCTCCACCCGGTGGCGCGCTCCTTCTTGTTGGCGTTCTGGTGGCCGCCGAGCGCGTGCGACTTGAGGAACTTCTTGCTGCAGAAAAGGCACTGGAACAGCCGCACCTCCTTCCCGCCGACGCGCGGGGTTGGCGTCCTCTCGTCATCCAACTCGTCCTCGTGGCGTCCCGCCGGCGGGGCTAAGGACAGTGACAGCTCCACCGCTGCCGGCGGTGGCGGGGCAGAAAGCGACGCCATGGGCATGGGCGAGGGCTCCATACAGAAGAGATGCTGATTCCTTAGCTAGCTGTTCCCGCGAGAGCCTAGCTTGCTGTGTATTGTATGGGTAGTACTGAGAAATAAACTGCTAGTGCCAGCACACTCATTGTCAGATCAGTCCGGCCAATTGTGCAAGCGTTTCGCTAAAAATGGAGGCCGCCGCCGGCGGTTCTATGTCCAGAAATGGGAGGAGAGCGACGACGAATGGGAGAGAAGGGTTGTACTTGAGGTCAGTGACGGTGTGCGTTCTTGTTGGTTGGTACTACAAGCAACAGCAAGGAGCAGCAATCAAAATAGTGAAGATTCATACGCACAGCAAGAAAGGGAGGGTAGTGAGCGTATATAGGGCGAAGTTCACTGTGGTATTATTCGCTGTAAATTTAGAACTGTTGTGGGCACCTAAAAATAAAAAAAAGGGATAGAAAAGCATACTTATTTTTTTCTTGAAAAACCAATGCTACCTCCGAAATTGTAGGACAAATTCCCTCAGTCATTGCAGTGTGTTCAGGTTGTAGGAGTTAAACTTAAGACTTAGTGACTTCAGATATAAAGCCTGAACACATAAACAAGATACGGAATTTGAATTAGGTGGTCTTATATTCACTGTTGTCCATGACGCTTAAACTTGGTTGATGTCGCTGTAGTCGATCTGTCGAGTTCATCTTTGGTTAATGTGGTCGATCTTGCTCCAACGGAACTGCTCGAGGACGGCTTTGGAAGGGTTGAGGCCTTCAAATCGATCCAACGCCTTCTTTTGATCGGGATACTTTCTGTTGGGGGTGGTCTGCCAGAGAGCTCGTGGGTGCCTTCTGGTGGCCGTCACCCTCTCTTTTTATTGTGACGATGCTCAATCTGGGGCCACAACCATAAGTTAGTTGCGCTCACCGATCAGGGCGTGATCTTATCTTCTGCATGTGTATGGCAACGGGTTTTTGACTCCATTATCTTTTGAAATTTTGGGTTTTCACTTATTTCGAATTTCTAATGCATGCTTTTTCTTTTTGCCTTGCAGATCACTTATTCTAACATTCTCTTGTTTAATTGTAGGGCTTCTTACGCTCCCTTTAGTAGAATTTACACAATAAAGCAGTGTGCAACAGCGGTGATTAAATTTCACTGTGGCGCAGTAGCTCATACTGTGCAAAATCACTTTAAAGAAACAAGCAACTTATTTGTTATAGGAGTGGTTGCGCTAAGGCCCTTTTTAGAATCATAGATTTTTCAATATTTTCATACCGGCAACATGATCACGAAATATACTGGATAGTAAGCTTTTCGTTAGTGAATTCGTCAGCATTTTTTTAGTACTTATATGCTGTAAATAAATAGTGTGATCTTGAATTCTATCTTTAATAACATGAAAATTAATGTCAATGTATTTGGCAGCACCACTTGACTTGCTGTAACTCAAAAAGAAGACTACAACTTGATAATCGCAGTACACTTTTAATGGTTTACTTATACTGTCTACCATTCTTAGTTTGGGTATAAAGTTCTTAAGCTATACGGCTTGCCCCACGGCCTCATAACATGCTACAAATTCAGCTTGATAAGTAGAAACAACTGTAAGTGATTGTTTGAAGCTTTTTTATGATATCGCCCCATTTGCAAGTATGAAGATATATTCTGATGTAGATTTCTTAGAATCAACACAGCTTGCAAAATCTGCATCAGAGTAGCCAACAACCTCAAGGTTCTCGGATCTTTTTTATATAAGTATGTAGTCTTTAGTGCCTTGTATATATCTCAAGGCTTTCTTAACAGCCTTCCAGTGGTCTATTCTTGGATTAGACTGAAATCTGCCAAACATCCCGGTGACAAAAGCTAAGTCAGGGTGCGTGCACATATGTGTACACATAATGCTTCCGACAGCTGAAGCGTAAGGAATCTTTCTCATCTGATCAGCTTCATATTGATTCCTAGGAGTTTGAAATAATCCAAACTTATCGCCCTTAACTATGGGAGCAGCTGTAGCTGTATATTTGTGCATATTATACTTTTTGATTACTTTCTTGATATATGCCTTTTGAGAGAGGCTCAATACACCTTTGGACCTATCTTGATGAATTTCATTGCCCAAGACATAAGAGGCTTCATGAAGATCTTTCATTTTAAATTTCGTTGACAAGAATCTCTTTGTATCTTGCAACATATATTTGTCGCTGCTTGGTAATAGGATGTCATCTACATAAAGTACTAGGATGATATAAGAGTTTCTCTTGAACTTAGCATATATACAATTGTCTGCTCTATTTTCAACAAAGCCAAATCCTTTAATGACTTCATCGAACTTGAGGTACTATTGTCTCGACGCTTGCTTTAACCCATAAATAGATTTCTTTAACCTACATCCCATTTGTTCCTTGCCTTCTATGACAAAAACTTCTGACTGTGTCATATATACATGCTCATGCAAGTCACCATTAAAGAACACAGTCTTAATATCTATTTGATGCAACTCCAAATCATAATAAACCACTAAAGTTATAATGATTCTAAATGAATCATTCTTTGAGACGAGAAAAGAGGTCTCATTATAATTAATTTCCTCTCTTTGTGAGAAGCCTGTTGCCACAAGTCTCGCTTTGAACCTTTTGATCTTCCCTTTGGAGTCATATTTTAGTTTTGTAGACCCATTTACAGCCTACTGTTTTGGCTCCTTTAGTAATTTCTACTAAGTCTCAAATATCATTAGCGCTCATAGATCTTAATTCTTCTTCTATGGCCTCACACCACTTATGTGAGTGCTCATTTAGCATGGCTTCCTTAAATGAATTGGGGTCACCTACCATCCCAATGTCATGTCCATTTTTACTCATATAAACAACATAATCACTGGTTATGGCAAATTTTCTCTCATGTGTCGATCTTCTTAATGTTTGAGGTTCATCAATTTTCATGGGTTGCTGTTGAGATTCCATCTGCGGCTCATTTTCAAGTGGTGCCTCACCCATTTCCATATCTTCATTCTGATGCTCACTAATTATAGGTACATCCTCAGATGAACTTATAGCTGGCGCGTTCTTATGCACAGCCACGTGGGGCGATGTAGAATCAGTCGCCCTCTCTTGAGGTGTAACAACATTATGATAAGTTGAAGCAAAATAAGTATGAGTCACCGGCGGTATATCATAATGCCGTATTTTCTTAAGTTCTATACTCCTCTTTTCTGAGCAACCATGACTCTCTAAAAGGACAGCGTGCCTCATCTCAACAAACTTAGTGGTACGTTCAGGACAATAAAATTGATACCCTTAGAATTTTGGGGATATCCTACAAAATGGCAGCTTACAGTTTTAGGATCTAATTTCCAAGCTGTGGATTAAAAATTTTAGCTTCGGCTTGACAGCCCCACAGATGTAAATAATTCATATTCGGTTTTCTACTTAGTCCACAATTCATAAGGTGTTTTAGGGACCGATTTACCTGGGATCCGATTAAGTACATGTGCGGCAGTCTTTAATGCCTCCATCCACAAACTCACTGACAGTATAGAATATTAGCATACTACGCACCATGTCCATTAAAGTGCGATTTCTTCGCTCAACCACAACATTTTGCTGAGGTTCGCCAGGAATAGAATACTGTGCAACTATGCCATTATCTTACAAAAACTTAGCAAAAGCGCTGGGGATTTCTTACTCCTAACCTTTTACCTTCATGCCATTAACGTTAACTATATCAAAACCTACGTTAAATGTTTCTCAAAATGCCTAGAGTATTCTTTTGTCTTGCTCAATCTTGCTAGTGGACACAGAATATATGCTACTAGTAGTATTAAAGAGTAACAGTGCTTAATTTGCGTCTGCTTGGACATAGAATGAGCAGATGGTATACAGATCTCTTCCATGGGAGCCATGGGAAAGCTCTATAGCGCAGGACAAGAGGAACACATTATTGTGGGCCGCAGACATGCATGCTTCTCTTGTACTGCAACTAGAGGTGGCCGATCGATCGGTGAGAGATCGAAACAACAGGGGAAGCAAAGATGTGAACCGTGATTATGATTCATCGATCAATCACTAGTTTCAATCAATTATTAGGTGACCTCGCATCTCATCATCGATTTGATGCCTGAGCTGGATATATAGGTGTACTGCCGAATGCATTGTGGAAGCTACGAACGGACATAAGAAAATTATTCAGAACCATGCAAAATAGAGTAGAAAGATAAGAAGGGACATAAGAAAATTGAAAACCCACGATAAATTTTGTAACATCTAAGTTGATCTGCGCTTCAAATAATGAACTAGTCCTTTCATCCCTTGTCATAAGGGATTGAAACATTCAACATTTATCCTAAAATATAAGTGACTGTATAAATAAGATAAAACTTATGTAATTAATTTGATAGGTAAAGAATAGATGGATCGACATAAAATCAGTCATAAAATAAAGAATATTATAGTCTTTTATCTCTTTTGTTATTGTGTTGAGATGATATGATCCCTTATTCTTTGAGACTGAGGGAGTACCGCAAAACCTTTTGCTCATACACTAAAAGTTGGACTCGAATGCGGTCACTGTAGCAAGGCGGCCTTTAGGTAACAGAACGGCAAGTTAGCCCCCGTTGTCTTTGCATGTAAAGGCTGTTTGTGTTACACGGATCTGAATCGTCTGAATTGAAGATGTAAATTGTATTGTAGCAATAGATCTAGCTCATTAATGTTAGATCGGACGGTTACAAGTAAAGAAAATTCTGATTACTATAGCTCCCCCGAATCTACTTCTTCTAAGTCCTCTTAATTATATAAAATTGTCCGAGCAGCTTCTCAGGGCTGTAGTTTACAAATACCAGGCATCCATGGCTAAAGCTAACTGAACGCTGAAGTAGACGCGTGGTCGATCCGTACGTGCACCATGAGAGAGGAAGGACGCCTCGCTCAGCCGGCGAACAGAGACGGAGGAAGAAGACGAGCACGATGGCAGTCGCTCGCTGCATGATGCAGCCGGGGCCGGCCACTCACTGTGCGGCCCGCTGTCCGGTACGATGTGGCACAAATATCAAGCTATACGCAACGCTTTTATCAAAGAATATTGTACTCCTACTACTCTCTAGGGCACATTTCATGTATTGTCTTGTCCATATATACAGTGTATATATATATAGCTGCAGGGAACATATTCATACGTCAAAACAAAAAAAATATACTTCTATATTAAAGGTACTCGTATTGTTGCTTAACGCATGATCTGACTTTGCATATATGTACTGTATAAACTGATTCCAACAGGAGCATCATACATATATAACGTCGCCGGCTGCGCGTAGTATTCTTTAATTTTACTAGCCAGGGAAATTTTGCTGGACCAGAAAATATCATCGCAAGCTTGCCACTAGCGACGCCGAAGCAGACATGGACATGTGAAACCTCATTTCGTACGTAGTACGATCGCGTGCTTTGTCCCCTTCCCTCTTCGATCCAGCTTGCCCTCATATCATGGGTCGCATTCTTACAAGCGACAAAGACCTCACGGTGCAAACCAAAGACCATCTCACGGCATTCAGAACAGGTGTATACTGCAACACAAGCAAGCTGCCACAGAGATCTGTGGTCATTGATTACATGAACGCTATGCATGAACAGCAGCAGCAGCAGCAATGGATGCTTGCATTCAGTGTACCAAGGCTTTGTCCTCTGCCAACTGTCCATGACCGATGAAAAGGAAGACGAGCACGCAGAAATTTTATAGAGTCTCACAGAAATTTAAAAAAAGTTTAATTCAATTTCGCAAAAAAAAAAAAAAACATAGAAAGAGAATGTTCTAAACGGGACCCAAAAGGGAGGGAACCAAAACACAGGCACCTGCCTGTGGATCAGCAGAAAACCGACTAATAATGGAAGCCCAGCTGCTAGTGATCTGATGTGTGCGGCACACTGGCATAGTGTGGTTCATCCGTCATGCATCCATATGGTGCAGTCGCTATCACAGGGCAAGGAACCTCCAATAATTGATCGACCAATGAGCGGACAGAGGAACGGTCCCGCCGGGGATCGGAGGAGGTATGCATGCCGACAGTGCCGCCGGTGGTGGTGGGCCGTCGTCCGTCCGTCCGGCCTGCGAGTCGACGACAAGGCGCCAGGGGGCGTCGTCGATCGGTAACAGGGATTGGCGCCCTGCACCTTTTTGTTTCACCCTGCTCTAACTAGTCTGATATTTATGTGCGACCGTAGCAGCTAATTAATGAGCTTATGTTCCTAGATACGTGTAGCTGCTTAATAACGAGATTCCACTACTCTGAAAAATTCCGAAAAGAGGGTTGGAACAATATGTTCTTTGCCTCCAAATAGACTTACGAGTAGTAGTATCCCCTATTTTAGACCGCTCACTGTCTTAAAAATATAAGTATTATTTCTGAATTTAGTTAAATTCATTTTTTAATTTTAACTAATAATATATAAAAATTAAATAACTTTTAATATAAAAATTACATATTATGAAAGTTAGTTTCATTATAAATTTAACAATATAATTTATATATAATAAAATATCATTGATTCTCTATTATTAATAGTAAATTTGACTTTAACTTGAAACTTCTAGCGCGACGTCGGGCCGACTGACCAACTTGCATATGAATGATTGTGCATGTGCTAGCACCGAAGTTGGTCGACCAGCCTACGCAAGTTTGAATATGTTTCGCCGTATGATTCGTTAAAGGCCTGCATTTTTGGAGTCATAGTGGATTTGCCGCGATGAACGGAGGAGGTGAGATGAGCGTCATCTGTAAGTAAAGTGTACAATATCTATAGAGCGTAAATTTTTTTTTTAAAAAGTTTGATATCACTTATTATGACGCACTTCGTCTTAGGCTCATAATGATTAGTCTTTTTATATATCATTGATTTGTGAGTGGGTGATAGTTACTCGAGTTTTTGAAAGTATTGGCTGTGTGCTGAGCTGTTATAACTTTGTGTGGGAAAGCGAACCTAAAACTTAAGAACTGACGGAATTGATAAATATCTACTCAGGTCTACCCAACCAAAACAATGACAATAAAAGGGTTGGTTTCCTCTGATTTAAAAAGTTTTTATAGTAAACTCTGCATAAAACTAGCTTTTTTGCAAGATAACCCTTAAACCCTCATCTTTTCTACAACCACATACGCATGTAATTAATCTTTTACTTAGTATTAAGGCTTGCTAAATACTTTATTTATTTACTCGTTTACATTTGTGGTATTAAAGGAGAAGATTACGTAAGATGATATTATGTTGGGTTTTTGTTTTGTTCTCAAGTCTGCTCGTGGTGTTTACTGTCTACTTCACCTCTAGCTAGCTAGTTAACTTTAGATAATAGTAGTCCAACTGTTTAGCTGCTAAAATTAAGTTTGTACCAGGTATTGTATTTTATTCGAAGTAATGCTTTTGTATAACATTTTATTGTGATCACATGTATCGGCTACTGATTTAAAAAATAATATATGTTAGTTTCAGTGTATCTCTGAAATGGATTCTGTATTATGTAAGTGTGGAATGAGGTGAGATTTTCAGCCTAAATGCAAAGAATGGTTGTCGATGTGACAACTGATTGAAGCGGCAGGCTGAAGTGTGTGGCCAAGTTTGGTTAACTTTGACCTGCCCAGCTTGGGTTGGGTGTCAGGTTTGCCTCAGTTTGTCTGTCACATGGTTTTCACAGAGCTGCAAAGATCAGATGCCTCAAGCTTGCAGGCACGGGGCTAGTACTAGCGGTGTTCCTATTTGCGTCCTCATCCGACTGTATTTTTTTATTCCAGTAAATCAGAGTAAATAGAACAGTACTAATGCCCTAGTACATCTGTTTCTTACGTTTTCGCTTTTACTGGTCACGTTTGACATTTTAAAATTTTTCTATAAATATAAAAATAAATAAGTTGAATTACTCCTATCTCTTGTAATAAAAATTCACAATAGATAAATAATATGTTTAGAATTTTTAAAATAAAAGGAATGATCAAATGTGATAAATAAAAATCAAAAGTGATTGTAATATTTTTAAGGGCACACTACAATAAAAATATTTTTTAGTCACTAATGTATTTGGTCACTATATATGTAATATATATCACTATAACTATTTTTTCAAAAAAACTTTAGTTGCATTTTGATCACTAAAAACCTGTCACTATATGTATATAGTAACCAACAATTGAAATTGAACATGATGGTCACTAAAACTACTCCCTCTGTCCCATCGTCTGTCCCATAAAAAGATTATTTTTTGACTTTCAGACTTAAAGTTTGACCACTCGTCTTATTTAAAAAATTTGTAAAAATATAATTTATTTTATTGTGAATTTTTTTATTAATTAGAAATACTATAAGCATGACTTATTTGTTTTTATATTTGCAAAATTTTTTGAATAAGATGAGTAGTCAAATGTGGTTTCTGAAAGTAAAAAAATAATATTTTTTTATGGGACGGAGGTAGTAAATAGCAACTAGAGAACCTTTAGTAATTAAATGAATTTATCAAGCAATGAGCATGTATCTTGGTCATTAAAAATATATATCTACAATAAAAACTAAATCTTGATCACTATTTATCAATTTTTAGTAATCAAATTATTTGATCACTAAAACTTGGTAACTAAAAATTTATTTTCTTGTAGTGGCAGAGGGAGTAGAAGGGACATCCGGATGAGCACGGTGTGAACCCACCCATCCGCCCCACGTTTGCCATCCGTCCGACAATGTAAGGATTTTTAAAATTTAAATGCAAAAATAATCAATAGGAAAAGGACAGTTATATTTCTCATTTTACCTTAACTCATCAACTCGTCGCCTACCGTATTAGATTTTATCTTATTCTTAGAAATACTTACATTGTGAGAAAAAAATTAAATGCTTCAAAGCCTTGGACGATCTATCATTTACTACTCCCCTGTCCCATTCTAAGTGTTTTACTTTAAACATCACATGTGATCATCATTTTATTTAAAAAATTGATGTAAATATAAAGACAAACAAATCATGTTTAAAGTATCTCTATTAATAAAAAATTCACAACAAAATAAATGATATTTTCATAAAAATTTAAATAAGATGAATGATCAGATTTCTAAAAAGTTGAAAAGCGACTCTCTTGGAATGGGAGGAGGGACTACCTACTTCATTCTCGCTGCTATGCACGCTGTATATTGCTCAGTCTTGTTACCGTCTCTGTCTCTAAATTGTTGATATTTTTGACCTTTAAATTTTATGTTTGACTCTCTGTTTTATTAAAAAAATTTATAAAAATATTATTTATTTTGTTATGATTAGTTTTATTAGAAGAGATTCTTTAAATATGACTAATTTATTTTTATATTTACAATTTTTTTAAATAAGATGAATGATCTAACATGATATGTAAAAGTAAAAAATATCAAAAATTTAGAGACGAAAATAGTATCTTTTTACCAAGACAAATTTGATGCATTTAAAATATCGGAAGCGACGATGCCGGGACATGAGCATGCGAAACTTTTCCGGCTTCGATCCACATATGGCTCGTTTTCATCCATCCGTTCATTTTTTTTAATGTTTCATCTTCTGTTGCAAGGGACTTCTAGTACTGTACGAAGGAGGATTCAGTTCAATTGATAGGACCTGTGGGAGGGGCGACACACTTTAGCAACAGTAGAAGCCCAGCGATTTGATTTGTGTGCAGCGTACCGCCACATGACTCGTGCGGAAGTCATCGTCACGGGAAAGCATGCGTCCTCTATAGCAGACCAATGAACGCATTAAAGACACGTGCGTCCCGTATGTATGCCGACGCAAACTGTGCAAGTGTACGTGGAGAAATACGGTCTCCGTATATACAGTATATGTAGGGCGTACGAGGAAAGAAAACGGGCAAGGCAAAGAAGGCATAAGTGAAAACTGAAACTCTCCACACTGAAACTTCAGCACCTTGACTTGGAGTGTGGACACGCGCAACTGAAGAAAAGAAATGATGCAGCGCCATTGCATAGAATATGAAATGTAAAAAATATGAAATGCAATCTATAAAGAAATAGAAAATATTTTAATTTTATAATAATAATGTAATTGTACCAAACAAGCATGCGATGAAATTGTTGTGCCCTAGAAAAAATATTATACTACATGTATGTTTGTGCTGTTATGCATCATCAATTTATCTAACACAGAGCCTCAAAAAAAAATTGATCAGAGAACATGCGTCTGCTCCAGTGGCAAGCCTTGCGGGTGGGTTCCATTCATCGGCCCTGGTGTTTCACCCGAGTTTTACCTCATTTTCTTTCGATTGCGCTTTTAAGTCATAATGAGAAAGCGACGTCTTCATTACACATTAGATTTCGATGGATACTCGGATTATCTCTTGAAAGATGCAGTCTTCAAATCTATAGGTCTGCGAGTGCGTATGATATGTAGGTATGTGTGGTAGAGTGAGTGTGTTAGCACATGAAAATATGCTATATTTGTATTCAGTTTGGAAGAATAAAAAATTTGATCCAACGCACACCACACCACTCAAGGTACAGAAAATCGTACTGGCGTGGACTGCAAGAAAGCTGTTGGGCTGGTTGATGACATGGCCGGGTTTGAGGCAGAAGAAGCATTGATTCAGATGTAATATTTCAGAGCCTTCTATATATACGATCTAGATTATTTTGCAATGAAACTTGAAGCAAGTCAATGGGTATCACTTGTCCAATAATTTTTTTTTTATACTGGGCGAGTTACAAGTAAAAAAAAATTAGGAAAGCTATGTGCTCCTTTCTAATGTGTGTGTGTGTGTGAGTGTTTAGTTTAAGGAAGTGTATCACTATATATATTCTGTACTTCTTTGATCAGACCCACAAAGCATTCAACTTACTGTATACTAGAATAACATATTCTAATGTGGTAACAGATAGTACCATGTTTTACATAGCCCTGATACACATGTTATGGAGGCCAACTCAGGAAGGACACTGAATAAGGGCTATGACCCCATGATCTATTCGTCCACGTTTTTTTTTAAGCCATATCTATTCGTCCAAGTTAATGGTTCAAAAGTGTGACGCCTTGCCTAGTCCATTTACCGATTGTGAAAGCCCTTAATAGAGTGGAGATGTCAACTAGCTAGTAGTAAAAGTTTACTTGCAAAGTAAAATATCAAAACTCTAAACTGGTTGTTAATGGATCAGTTTTGGTTTTTGGTTACTCTGCGATGACAGACAAACAGGAGCCTGGATCTTGCAGAAAAAAAGAAAGAAAGATACAGTATCTTTTGGTAAGTTAGGAATTACAAATCTATAGTGTTAATTGTTGCATAAGCTGGGTTAACAGTCCTATTAGTGCCCTAAGGCACGTAGGGTACACTTTTTCCACAGTACTGGTCGTCCACTCGTACGTCTGCACTTCGTACTTCATCGTGCAATGGGGAACCCTATTATGGAAGAATGTATCTTACTCAAGAATTTTTTCGCTCTATGTTTTTCTAGAAATAGTAGGTGACTCCGATCGTAGCACTGCAAGGTCTATAGCTACCATGCATCCCCCTGGTGTCTTTCGTAAGTGGCCAGTATTTTTTGCTCTCTAGTTAGGAATTTGATCAAATGCCCGAGTGTGTTCTAGGGTGTAATTTGAACATTTTCAGAGAATGAAAGAAAATTAAATACAAAGAATCACTGACAAACATTTTGTAAAAAATGTTTTGGTATGGGGAAGCACATAATGAATCACCTAAATCGCTGGCCATTTAAAATTCAAGCACTCAGGAATTATATACTCCCTTCATCCAAGAATAGTAGCATTTGAAGCTCTACCGGTAGAGCTTCAAATGCTACTATCTTTGGACGGAGGGAGTATGAGCTTTTTTGTAGTAATTAAAGATGGAATATATTTGTTGGAAAGAAGCTTAGGCGTGTCGTATGGACCTAGGAAAACCGATAAACATATAATATCAGAAATTTTGGTAAATTTGGAGCATAAATTTAAATACTTTTAAAAATAATTAACAGTAATTACTCGCAATAAATAAGAAAATTCCTTATTTACCATCCAAAGATAGGTTAATTCATTACAAACCATTGAAAAATTATAGTTTCCTTATCCGCCATTGGATCCGAATTTGATGCTCATATGCTATTTTCTCTACTTATCACTATCCTTGTTCAATTTATACAGTAAAACAATATCTAGTTTTATCATAAAAATTATTTATTTATTATTATTATTTTATATCATGTAATTATTAGCCTGTAATAATAGATTTCGTCATGTATTTTATATTTTGAAATGAAATTATAAGAGTCCTTTTACGGTAGACCCAAGACTCTTCTCTTACCTCATTGGAGGTAAGATAACAAATCAATTTGGATAGTTGATTTTAGGAGAGAGGATTACATGGAAACTAATTTTCTTTTAATTATCAGTTGTGCCGGTGCATGCATGATTTGTGGTGTGCATGTCAGAGTCATCAACGCTAGGTTGCTGTCTTGTCTTCCATGACATTGTGATAATGGCCTGTCATGTATCTTGTAACATTTTTCAATTCACATAGCACATATAGTACAGCACCACGGCACATGATAATTTTTTTATGTATGCAACGTTTTTCAATTCACATAGCAGTATAGCACATACTGTCACGTAATTATTTTTTTACTACGGTGATGTGGTATCAATATTTTTTGTTAACTGGATAGCCATGTTGCATGGTAAAAATTGTTCATGCCACGTTCTTTTGCTCTGGTAACCACGGATTAATATCATTTATTAGCAGTCATGCGCGATTTACTGCATGCGTAATTTATGGTATGCATGCAGAGTCATACACGCGCCAGCATGGATTTGTTCCCAACAAAAAAAAATTCCAAAAGAAACAATATAAATTGTACTAATAATTACAGGTCTTCTATTACTTCTTAGGAGGTAATAGATCAACTTGTCTCTCGAGATCTGGTTAAAACGGATGGTCTACAGTGATTTGGGACTACCTTAAAATCTGTCAATTATAAAGGCATAAATTAAATGAACAAAAAAATTTTGTTATATGGCTTCATCATGACATATGTGGAGTAGATAAAATTTTATTACATGATTAAGAAGAAATATATCATTTTTAGTCTAGATTTAAAACATTTATGAATCAACTTAACAAGAATGGCATGAAAGGCATAGATTTCAGATTTGATGGCGGATAGGGAAACTCTTAACTTTTTGATGATTTGTAAGGCATCAACCAATTTTGGGATGGTGAATAACAAATTGGCTCACAAGAAATTGGCTTGAAACTAGCTATAAAACATCATGGTTGCATATATAAACAAAGCAATTACCTTGATTAAAATTATTCAACGATGAAATTTGACACACAAGAAAGTATTGGACCTCATCCGTAATAGCCTTAGCTACCGATTCCGCAGGTACAATCAGTCAAAGTACCATATCTTCTCCAAAAGATCAGCTTCGTACTAAAGCCACATAGGATGTGCAGGCAGATTTATTTGTATCACAAACGGCTGCAAGGCAAATATTGACATATGTTGTAGTAGTATTTTTGTTTCATATAGCACACAATAACAACTGGAAACGGCAAAAAAAATTACTGCTTTACCAAGTGGCCTTGGAGTTGGCGGATAATACAGTGCAGCTAACCTTTCTAGCTGAACCGAGCAATAGTGTGCGCCGTCCTCCAACTCCAAAGAAAACATGCACGGTGCGTGCATGTTAGATCGTCGCCGGCATAGAGAGCCTCAATTCGAGGTCCAGCTTCTCGCCGGAGGGCAGCGGCCG
>BCLG01000390.1:98185-138056 GCA_001602295.1 Zoysia matrella | reverse complement strand
CACGGCAGCACCGCAACGGGAAACGGCGGCACCGCGGCGGTGTCGTCGTAGACGTAGGGGTTCCAGCCCCTGCGCTCCTTCTTATGCGCGTTCTGGTGGCCACCGAGTGCCTGGGACTTGAGGAACGTCTTGTCGCAGAAGAGGCAGGGGTACATCCGCTTGCCCCCGGCGGTGTCCCGTTCGCCGCCGCCGGCTGCTGACGCCAACGTCAGCGACAGGGCCACCGCCGCCTCCTGCGGTGGAGCAGCTGGAGAAGAGCGCTCCATGCACAAGAACGGGTGGGCGACGCTCTCGAACTGGATTTCGAATCCCACATCACCAGTTGGCTAGAATAAATATGTGCCGCGGTCCTGACTTGCAAGCTCAGTGCCCACTGAAAGCTTGGTGCGGCGGGTGGATCGGGACCCTTGAATGGAAATGTTCAATTCAGGGTAGCTACAATACCCAGAATTTGCCCCCTCCAATTGCCCTCCGATCTTAAATCATCGGCGGATATTTACCCACAGCAAATAAACAGTGATTGGTAAATAGTAAATATGTTTTAGTAGCCTGGTAAAAGTAATGTCCGCTATAGTATCAACACAGTATGCTGTAGTACCACGTAAAGATTACTGTAGCAGCGGCTGCTACAATGCAAACTTTCAATCCAGGAGACTTTCGAGTTACTTTACCAGCGACATTGAGTGGCTAGCAGGGTAACCACACCATGCATGGCACACTAGCTAGACGTTGGTTAGATCGTGTCCAACGTTCAGCTGGGCCTGTTTTATTCCTCACTCCTAGAAAATTAGACATGTAGACACACATAAAACGCAGCAAGTATTATTAATTTCATTGCTTACAGGAATAGCAACTAGTGCCTTTCAAGGAAAAAGAAAGGAATAAAAAATACATCAAACAGTAGCATCAAATCCGGAAAGGTGGTGGGATTAAACCTAGATAATAAAAAGCTAATCTTTTTCGATCGATCGGTGTCCCATATCTAAGCTGCAGCTTTGTTCAAACAGTTTGGTCTCAAGTCAGAATGCCACATGATGTGTAGGCATCACGATTGGCCTCTGTTGCTTGGCTTGTTCCAAGATGTCCATCAATAGACACAAGTGACTCCGTCCCATACAAAGTGACAGCTCCCTCAGTCCAGTTTGAAGCTTATTTATGAAATTTGTTAATTGTGTCTTTGAAGAACAAATCTATAAATTTAATTAACTTGATCAATATAATATTTATATTTCTAGATTCTTAATGAAAGACTTATTTATTTTTAAATTTATAAAAAAATTAAATAAGATGAATGATCAAATATGATGAGTAAAAGTTAAAAAAAAGCGACCGGTTAGTAGAAGGTCAGTGTCGGAGGCGGTGGTAATCATTCAACTTGCATCAGGGTGCCCGGCACCTGTAGCAGACACGGTCACCTGAACTTCCATAACACCGCCGGCGATTGCAACAGCTAGCTAGCAGCCCAACAGTTCTGAGAAGCAGGTTAAGATAAGTGAAATCCAACGACGTGCATGCATAGGAAGTATCAGTGGCGGAGCTAGTATTAAGCACCACAGTTTGAAATCATTTATAGCATGAAATAATTAATTTTTTAGGCTCCTTCAAAACGTAGAATTTTTATAAAAATTATTAAAGAATCAGGTCGATTTTATGAGAAAAATTATAGGTAATAAGATTTTTTTCTTTCCCCTTCAATGCAAAAGAGTCTTTATTACGCAAAATTACATAAATTAGCAAAAATCAGTACAATTTCGTAAAAAAAACACAGAAAATGTAATTTTTTTCACATTGAATTCTTATTACGCAAAATGACATCGATCGTCTGTCCGTGCATGAGCTCGGACGAAACGACACCAGACGTACCGAATCATATGCTGCGCGCATCAAAAGCAGTAATTTAGACCAGTTCTGTCTCAGAATGGTTGGGGGCCAGCAGCCAAATCGAACTGTCGAGGAGCCTTTCTATTGGCCAAGATTCTCTGCTCAAATGGTACCGAGACACGTGGGGCACGGTTCCGAAATTGGTGACACTGCATTGACCATAACTGGCCGCGCCGTAGTACCGCCCGTTCGTGCTTTCATGAGCTGTGTTTTAGAGTACCATCCAGTGACCAGGCGTTAACTGTTGTTAGTGCTTGACACTGCATCCACATCTCCACGAGCTTTGTTTTTTTACTCCCTTCATTTCAAAATAAATATCAATTTTTTTAACTTTTAGACTCACGTTTAACTATTCATCTTATTTAAAAAATTTATACATATTAAAAACAAATAAGTCAAGTTTAAATTATTTCTAATAATAAAATAATTCACAACAAAATAAATAAAATTTTTAAATAAGATTTTGGGCGCGCTATTAAAAATTTCAGATGGTTTAACATTTTGTGTGAAATCTTAAACATATATTTTTTACAGAAATTGCGAAACTATGTTTTCTAAATTAACCACAAAAATTTTTTATTAGTCACAAGATATTTGGTCATCAATATAGCTATTTTATCAAGAAAAGCCCTACTCACACTTCTTGGTAGCTAAATGCATTTAGCAACCAATGATCATACATATGTCACTAAAAATTATATATATCCACAATAAAAAAAAAGTCTTGGTCACTATTGATCAGTTCTTAGTGACTAATATCTTGGTTGAAACTTGGTGACTAAAGATTGATTTTCTTAAAGTGATTGTTGAACATGTCGTTTGAAATACCTAGGGTTTCCAAATGTGATTCTATAATATGCTGATTGCTCACCTAGAAATCAAGGAAAATGATCTAGGTACTAACAAATTTTGGATGGCAAGGCCGATCGATGGTGATCTCTACCGCGAGCTGATATTCATTGTTCTAGGTCACGCAGATGCTAGCAAACTACCGTGCCTATCTATAGATTGTCTTTTGTTTGTCGCTCTCTATATACGCATAGTGACTCCGAAGTACAAATAGGGGGGATGCACCTCTTGTAGGAACTGTAGCAATGTGTGAACAATGCTCGTGTCCTAGCCCTACACGGCGTATAACACTGCCGGGAACAGTCAACTAATTGTTGATCCAGTAATCCAAAATAGTTTCTTTCATTCTGAGGAGATAGTTAGCTCAAAATTGAGTTATCCAATATTTTGGAGTGGCTTATTAGAAGGTTTAATCAAAGCCGTTGAATAGATCGCCCAACAGTTCAGATAGATAACTAATTTGGAAGCGAGAGTGATAAGTAATTTGAAAAAATTAGAAGAAGCTAAGATGATAAGCATTACGGAACAGAGGAAGTATTACAAAATGTTCATCATATGTCAAGAAAGTTTGGCCGGTCTTCAAAATTATTATGTGAAATATCCATATCCATGCGCGATCTCGTTGTGGAGCGATTTCTGAGTAGGAGCCTTTTGTTCAAGGGCAAACACGTCATCTTATATTCTCTTTAATTAATTTGATGTTGAAACCTCAGCTAATGTCTTGATTAGTGTCATGTTACATAAGCTTATCCCATCTCTGTTGCTGGCCATGTTAGAAGATGCTCTACAACTGGTGTACTGTGAATTGGTGAGTGATATGGGAGGGGACTGATCCATCATTCATCAGTGGCTTGATCTAGCTCGAAGATTGCTTCCTTTACATATGCGAACTGCACTAGCAGCCAAGAAGAAGCGATGAACACATACAGTAGAACTATTTAATTTATCATTACTGTTGGATGTTTGTTATTTAGCTAGGAGCCTACAGGTAAATACACAAAACATGCTAAAAAATAAGAGAAACGTTGTAAATTACTAAAGGGAGGTGACATTTAGTCACCAAGGCCCCTGATCGTTGCATGGACAATGTCGTTCACCATATCGGTCTCGTCACCAAACGAGTTTGGTAACACTTTGGTAGCAGGTATTATACTTTTTCGCAGAAGATATATTGTATCCACCAATTCCAGTTGTTGGTCACTAATGCAATGTGATAACCAAGTCAATCTTAATTAGTAGCTACGTACAGGTATTTAGCCACCAAATAACTCTACACGTTAGTCACTACTGGTCGCTAAAGTTTGGTTACTAAATGTTCATTTCCTCGATCGTAGCAGTTCCTATGAAAGAAAACATCCGAACCAAGATCTAGTGGATTCATATAGCATCTTCTACACGTAATGTACGTAATGAGCACCACATGGCTGTTGTGCACCCGAAACAGCATGATTAGGGACAACCAGTACTATCAAAACAGTGGTCCGACGACAGAAATCATGGGGCACAATCAATTCCATTAGACAGCAACGTGACCCGTTTTTGTAATCTGCTGCTTTGGCGTTTCGTGTCAAACGTCGTTCCAAGTGGCCATACATCAAATCGAATCCATCCAAATTAAGCTGCTATCACTGCCACTGCATCTGCATCAAACAGATGGATCGATCTATCCCAAGGACATGCAGTACGTACGTACCCGCATGCAGATGCTTGGAGTTAAAAAAGAAAAGCAGGGCTTGCAGTTATGGCAAGGTTTTGGCAGATATAGCGAGGAGCCCTTTCTTTCTGGTGGCTGTTCTTGGATTCTTAAACGTTGCTAGCTCCAGCTGCACGGCGACACGTATATGCGCTACATGCCCAAACTATACATGTTCTGACGATTAATTGGTGGCCTAGCTAATCAGTTAGTTCATGATGAGTACTGGCCGTACGGGCGCGCACGAGTCGTGTTTTCTCAATTATTCAGGCTTTAATATAGTACTGCATCCGTTACAAAATATTAGCATTTTTAGATTTAGCCAAAATCAATTTTTTTAACTTTGACAAATAATATCTAGAAAACTAAATAATTTCTATGATACATACCAAGCTACATATTAAAGAAGTTTGTTTCATAATAAATCTACTTAATATAATTTATATTTAATAAAATATTATTATTTCTTCATTATTAATGATCAAAGTTAAAAAAGCTTGACTTTGAACCAAATTAGAAATATTTTGGGATGGAGGGTACTAACTTGGTTTCAGTTGGTTAGCTTTCGTCTTCGTTTGATTTCTCTACGTCAGCGGCTATGCATGCATAATGAAATACTCTCTCTCTCTGTGTTCATAATTAAATTGTCATCCTAGTTGATTTTTAACATTAATTTTGATTATTTATTTTATTTAAAAAATTAATTCAAATGTGTAAAATTATAACTTATAATTTAAATAACTTTAATGATTAAGATGAACTATTAAATATGATATTAAAAGTTAACAGTGACAATAATTTAAAAACGAATAGAGTACTGCGTAAAGCTGAACGGGCCACCATGAAAAGGCAAAGCTTAATTTGAGGGCGCCCTATCGTAGCCGGAAATTGTACATTAACGACGTGACTGGAATCCACAGCGCGTGCAGGGCCATTCTTCCTAATTCGTTGGTACGAGTGGCTCGATCCCTTCGTTGATTGGCCATGTCTCGGCTTTGCATGTTTGTACGCTGCTTTCACGTACGTACGTTACGTACGTACTCTTGGTGGGTATGGACTCGCGATCATCGTACGGCTCGCCGGTGGTCAAGGCCCATGAACTCTCGTACCTGGGTTGGATACGACGCACGGCCCAGATTAAATATGTGGTGTCTCTCTGTACAACACCCTGGAGTGGACTAGGGCTTACACAAATTTTCTGTCCCGACAGTATTTTATTTACGGTTTTTTATACCGTTTTTAGATAGCCGGAGAAAAATAAAAAGGGTAAAGAAAACGATGTGGTTTTTTTTTACCGTTTCAGCAGAATTCCCGTTTCTAATTTTTTATAGTTTTCTCAAATACAGAAATGAAATCTCAGTTGAATATGTTTTATGAAAAATAAAAATTAAAAATTATGAACCAAACAACCTCTTATTGTTCTATATTGTTGGGCTGTATGATGTTAATTTAATTGTATCTTGTATTATATATATATTGTAAGACTTGGATCATACAATGAATCTTTGATATTTATTTTATTTATATTTCTGACATCTTTTTCGGTTACCTCTATTTTTTTCTGAATTCTGTATTTATTCTGTTCGTTTCTGTTTTCGGCTTTTTCGTTTCTGTTTCGGTTCGGTACTGTAAATATGAAAATAAAAATGGTTGAGGTGTTTTTTCCGACCGTTTTAAGGCCCTACCTCTGTCCCATAAAGTTTTGTTGACTGAATTTTTTTCTTTTTATCAAAAAATATATAAATTTGATAGACTTTAATAATATAAAATTTATATTTTTAAAATCATCGTGGAAAAATATTTTCATAATATGTATTTATAATTTTTACCAAATTTTTTAAAATTATTGATCAAATTAAGAGAATAACAATTTGTGGGACAGTCAATAAATTAACCTTAGAAATAAAAATTTTGTGAGACGAAGAAATTATCAACTTTTCTGTTTTCGTTTCTGTTCTGCTAGAAAAAATTATAAAAATGAAATTCCCTACTGTCCCGTCCGTTTTCATCCCGTACACTTGGACGTGCTCCATGCAGGCTGGCCACAGCGGTGGCAACCTGCCGAGTGCCGACACCTAGGGCTATGCACGCTGTGCGCGCACCAGAACAAAAAAAAATGGCGATCACAGAAGCAGTCAGTCGCTCGACTGACGATCGAGGATTGAGATGCCTGCTGAACCTGGTTGCTGTACGTGACCCGAGCTATTCGGCCGGCCGTACACATCGCCTCGCTTCGTCTTGCTACGGAAAACCGAAGCCTTAATAAAATAAGCTTTTTTTAGTATTTTTTATAAGACATATGTTCGTTTCAAAATATAACTATTTTTAAGTTTAGATAACATCAAAATATTTTAATTTTTACTAATAATATTTTAAAAAATTACATATTTTTTAATATAAAAATACAATTTGTGCGAAAATTTATTTAATGATAAATTAAAAAAATATAATTTTTATATGATAAAATATGATTAATTATATATTATTAGTAAAAGTGATAATAGATTAACTTTAGTAAAGCTTTGTATTTTGTAAGGGAGGGAGTAGCAGTAATTAATTAACTTTATTGCCATTTGATATCTGGCAGAAGATGAATCATGTCAATTATTAGTATTCCTACTTACTGTACTTCTAGTAGAATAGTACATTGCTCCGGGGATGGAGACGGACCAGCACGCATATAGTGCTACGGCTACAGCATCTCAATCTCGCGAATCTTGTTTTTGTCGCATCCAGTCGTACGGAATATCTGTCCTCGCAGACACGTGTGGGCCCCCTTCCAACACTCTCAGGACCATTTACAGTAGCTTTGATAAAATCATTAATTTCTATAGATTTAGTTAACATTTGGAAACAAAATTAAATTCATCAGAATAAGTGACTAAAAAAATTCATCATAATAAGTACTTTCATATATACTATCGATGTTTAAAATACGAGTTTAAGATCGATAGATATTGTAAAATAGGGTCGGATGTGAGAGTATCATGAATCTAATTTCAAAGAAGACTGATTCGAGCCTTCCGAGAGATAACAAATCTATGTTCAGTGAGTGTATGTTTTCTTGCTTTGAAAATAAATATTTTATCCTGTTGGACATGTTACATATTTATAAGAAGAGATAGCCTTCTTGTGGTAATGACAATTATCACGTCAAAATGCAGATAACATCTATTCCTATTTACAATGAGCGCGACTATTAAATGTAACAGTTCTTTAATTAGCGTCAACTTTCTGACAATCAACCGTGTTTCAAATGTTGCGTCGTGCGTCGTGAAGTCATGGATAGCCGTTCCGTAGATGACCGTTCGTATCTGAGCTAAGGCCAATGAAGCTCTTCGGTAAATCTTGGTTTCAGCTTACGCCTGTTCGGAAGACGCAAATTGAGGCATCGACATAAGCCCTTGAACACATCTCCAAGTGGTGGCCTATCTTCGGTCTTCGGTAAGTTGCATTGTAGATAAGATTGAATCGTACTTTCTCTCTGTCATTGCTGCTACAAACTTGGAGAGATGTTCAAAGGACAAGACTCGACGATAGGCTTCAATTTTCACCTTTACTTCTGCCGCCTTGATTTCTGCTTCTGACCGGTCCGAGCGCTGCTCTTTTCCACTGTCAAAGAGTAAAGACCAAGTGTCATTTGGGATCTCGAAGGATCATTCTCTGCCTATAATTAGGGAGGATGTGATAGATTTCTTCTTCAAAACACTTTCTCTCTCCAACTCATTTCAAATCCTTGTGTGATAACCGCTCGTGCGTAACCATGGGTAAAAGTGTTCCGCCAAGAGGATTCGATCTTCTTCAACGAGTGTTAGAGAGGATTCTTCTTTAGCAGGAGGGCAGGAGCCTCCAGCCCCTGCTGTGCATTTTCCAAGGTTACCTAACATTGGGAAGATCTATGAGGTCCCTTCTCGTGGGATTCCTGAACTGATGGAGGAAGATGACTAGGATGTCGTGGATTTAGAAGCTGATTCTGACACTTTTAGAGATATTGAGCTTGCTCGGCGTCTTTATGTTGAGTTGAATAAAAGCCACTGTAGGGTGCCAGGCCCTGAAGAGGTAGTAGTCTTAAGTGACTCTGAAGAAGAGGATGACGATGGAGAGAACGCGGGTGATAAGCTCCTTCTCTGATTCTTCCTCAGTGAGGACATCGTTCCTTGATGTCTTCCTCAGGGAGAGAAAAAGAGGAAGAAGCGGCCAGCCAAGAGAATGCTGGTCCCTCGGAATTGTCTCCCCTTCTTATTGCTCAAAAGGGGCCACCGTCTAAGAAGAAGGGGATGATAGCTCTTCTTAGGTTTAGATCTATGTTCCGCTTAACTGGAGTTTTTGGACCGATAATGTAATTGTAGTAATGTTATTGTATCAAAATCTTGCACTGTTACCTATGAAGCTTCTTTCATTCCAACATGTGTATTGCAGAAAGACTTGGATATGTTCTATGAAATAGCCTCTGAGAATTCTGTACGTGTACTTGTTTAGGCTTACTTTCCTTAGTGCATTAGTGCAACTGTGGTTAGCCGAACCGTTCGTACTCAAAAATAAGCTCTTCGGGCGTTCATGATTTGATAGTTGAGCTCTTCATGTGCATCAAGCACTTTGAGCACAAAAAAGTACAAACCACTGGACCCATTTAGTGCGTTTAAGCACATCGGGAGTTTATGGCATGATGTAACTGAGCCCCTAACGAGCGTTGAGCTCATCGGGCATGGAAAAAGAATGCCGTGGATCTCTTTTATAGTGCGTTGAGCATTTCGGGCGTTCAGGCATTGGGCCCCTTGCGTGCGTTAAGCACTCTGGCATTTGGCCATTTCTCCTTGGGCTGATAGCTGTTCAAGCTATCGGGGTTTCTTCCCTGAGAAGCTTTGTCGATTCAAATTTTAACTTTCCAAAAAGGTAAATAAGGCAACATTAGCTTGTTAGCTGCCTAATTGATGAGTATGAAAACTATTCTCCAATCTTTTTCGTGATAGCAGATCAGGTATTTTAGGAAAGGATTGAGCGACCTTTATGTATTTAAGTGTGGCAGAACCGCCCCAAAGCACTGGACGGCTCGCCTAGGATCTATCTCGGGTGATATTGAGCAACAATACCCAAATAATACAATACGAGTGATAATATAAAATAGAACACTGATTAAAGTCTTACAGTAGAGTTCAAGTAGTCTTAGGAGAGATAAGTTTAAAAACAGAGTTTAAAACATAGCGAAAGCGATACGGAAGAGATACGACGGTTTTCTACTATGAAATATATCTTGCTCTAAGACATGCTTCACTTCTCGCGACCGGAGTGCGGTGAGGAGGGAACCGGCTCATAGGACCATCTAGCCAAGGGTTCACCTTCCCACACTCCCTTGTTGCAACAGCTAAACCAGCTACCTGCAGGAAAAGCTACAACACAACAAAAAAGGAAAATAACAAACCGTGAGTACTAATTACTTAGCAAGACTTACCTGTCAAAAATTGCTAACTACAGTCGACTCCTAGACATGAGAGGCTGACTCACAGGGATGGCCATTTGCATAAAGCATACACTATTAGTGGATCTTTATTTTTAACTTTTAGTGGTGAGTTAAGTTCACAGAATTTAAATTTAATTTGCACTATAATCTATAGCAGACATGGCTGCCAAACAATTGCCTACGAACTAGCAACAAATTATATTATTAAATATTAGTTGAGTTATTACTTACGATACGACACAGCGAACAAGTGGTACTCGTTACTGTGAGGGGCAGCGATTATAATCGATTTACACCGGCTGAGAAAAACTCAAAGTACACGACACGTACGCGCTTCCCAGAAGCAGCACATGGCAATCTTTCACAACAATACTATAGGATCGGTCCAATGCGCACCTCTCCCAATCACATGGTCCTCCATGCGATCACCCCGCCGAGTGCATCCATGGTTAGATCCAAGACTTTTCTCTACTCCCCACCGAAAGAGAGGTAGGATTATGTCCAACCACTATGGTATCGGGCTACATCAGTTTTCTGGATCTCACGTCTCTAGTATGCCTTCGGTAATGTTCAAACTTGCTCAATAGGGCCACACTCGAATTGATCTTTAACTGACACAGATGGGGCTACCACCACGAAGGCCCAGCCTTCTCAAACCCTTCTATACTCTATCTCCACCGGTCTCATGTTTATTCAAGTGTGAGATAAAATTTATAGCTCACGAATAAGGTTTCTCATTCACTCGACTTCTACCATTTATTAGAACTCATAGCCTAGCTCGACATCGGATTACCTGTAGCAATATACACTTAATAAGGTAAGTAGCACTATCATGTATTTTAAGGTTCCAAACAACTCTTACAACTTAATGCACAGTACATTAGTTCTACTGTACATAGTGATAAAATAAGAACTTAAAAAGAGAATAATGCACCAGGGCTTGCCTTCGTTTTGCTGAGAGTTAGCACACACAAGAGGAAGATCTTCAGCGACGGACGCCTCCGAAGCAACTAGAGGAAGTTGCTGGCCTTCCACGTCGTTTTCTAATTGCATGAAATAATATGCGAGTGCGATTAGTTATGCACCTAATAAAATGCTAAGGTAATGCGATGATATGCTCATGAAGACGTATGACAGGGATGCTTATGCGAATACTTTCATGTGGATTGAGTTTATTAAATTAACTCGCTATCTGTAATTATATGGCAAGTTTCTGATTTTTTTACCTAAAAGAATGAATTTCTATATTATACTAAATAGTTCATAATAGCGAAATTACTTCTAAATTTCTTTAATTTGGTTCTTGAACGCATAATCTACAATTTTAGTTGCTAATAATATTAGTAGGGCTATAAACTAATTTTTGAACAAGTTATACAATTTATTATTAACTATGAGTTTATAATGAATTAATCTCTAGCTGAGAGTAAATAATCATTTATAAATAATCTACAAGCACATAATTTATAATTAATTCTAAGATGACAGATTCTAATCATTAGAAGCTAAATATAAAATTTTCACATTTGAATTATGTATGAAAATGATGATATGCATGCATGTACAATGCACTTTATTTAATTTATAGAAAATAATTTCAATGCAGAAAATGCAACTTTGAAAGCTCTAAAATATTTTACATGATGAGAGAATTCCAATGGTATATTATTTAAAATTTTTGGAGCTAGGATGAAGTTTCTATGATTTTTACAACGTTTACTGGCTTTTCTACGCATTCATTAAAAGATTTCTGAAACAATTAAACTCCAGCCTTAGTGGGCTGAGCAGCACTGCCTCACAGGCCTTTACAGGGTTCGGCCCACGTGGAAGCAGGCCACTGCGGTCTGTAGCGCGCTGGGCTGCGCTGCCCTGGCCCAAAACCGAAAAAGGCCAGGGGCCGGCGCGCGTTGGGGGCTCGACCTTGGGCGAGGTGGCGCGCATGGCGAGCCAGCCGGATAGCTCGCCGGCGCTATCGCTGGAGGCGGCTGCCGAGTGGTAAAGGAGCTGGGTCCCACCACAAAAACGACCACCGAGGCACTAGGAACTCGGGGGTGAGAACGACAAACAGTGGCCCTCACCGAAATCCAGTCGGCGGCGAGGAGCGGCGACCGGAGGGCTTCAGCTGCAGTGTGCTGAAAACCGGCGCGGAGGAAGTCGTCGCAGAGGGAGGCCGGAGAGGGGGTGTCCACCGCGAGGTGGCCGGCCCAAGCGGCCGGTCGGCGGCTTCCATCAAAATCCCTGCGCAAACACCCGCGGATCCGTTTGATTGAAGGTTCCCATAGAAGCACCGTGAAGAAGGAAGGCCGGAACCGAAGGGAACCGGGGTGAGCTCACTTTTAGCGGCCGGATTTCGCCGGAGATTGGGAGCTCGTGAAATTGGGGAAAAACTCGATCTCCTTCGATCCAACGCGAGAGGAGCTGCGGCAAGGCACTAGGAGGCTTGGGTGAGGAGGGCCGCAGCTTCCTGGCGGGGAACGAAGGTTGGGGATGGCTCGGAGGTGGCTCTCCGTGGAGGAATGGTGCGTTCGGCCTGGAGAGACCGTGAGAATGAAGGCGAGAGATGGCACTGAAGGGCGAGAGATGGCCGGAGGGGGGGGGGTCATGGACATGGAGAGGGGCGCGTGGCCGGACTGCATGTGCGCCACGCGGGTGCACGCTGGCTTGGGCTGGTTGGGGAGGAAGGAGAAGGCCGCTGACGAGCGGGCCCCACTTGACAGGTAGGATCCAGCCAAGTTTAGGTATTCGGCATTTTGCGAGCAGTGAATGAAACGGTAAACAAGATCAGAAAGGAACAAAACTTTGTAGAAAGTTTCTCCAATATGAGATATACACCATACTTCACATGCACAATCTTTTGCCAAGTAGTATGGGAGATATGGCAATTCAAAAAAGGGTTAATGATAAGGAAACTTGGAAAATCTGCTGAAAAGCAGATCAATTAACTAACTTCGGAGGTATTAAAGAAATATCTACGGAGCTCCGATGTGAACGAAACTTGGTAGGAATGTTCTTGACAGGGTGTTCTACTATCCTACCGACGTGCACAGAAAGTTTCACGAGTAATTGGGAGATATTGAATTTCGAATCTGGTTACCGATAAGATGACTTGGAAAAGTCCACTGAAGGCAGATCAGGTAACCAAATTCTAAGCTTTGGAAGAATTACCTTCCTAACTCCTATCAATTTGAAACTTTGCAGATCAGTAGAACAGAGATAGATGAACAACTTTTGTTTTGGAATCCTATTGAATTTCGCACTGGATTTGAATCTACAGAATTTGAAAAATAGGTACTCATTAAGGATTCGAAGTTTTGGATTGGAGTCAAGTGTGAATAATTTGTCCATTTCTAGAGCAATTTCACACCAAACTTTTTGTTTTCCTTACTTCATAACTTTTGTTTCCAAAAGTTTTGAACTTTCTCCTTTTTGAAAGATTTGAAAGCATGAAATGTTACAGCCCACCCCCCTTAATGAAATCTCGTCCCGAGATTTAGAAAGAAAGAGGGAGTTGTGGGAAAAGGAAACTTACAGAGATTGAAGAAACTCTGAAAAATTTGATTGGAGATATTCTTCTGTTTTTCAAGTAGCTCCATCCTTGGAATTATTACTCCACTGAACTTTATAGAATTTAGTAGTCTTGTTTCGAGTGACTTGTTCTTTGTGATCAACAATGCCAATCAGATACTCTGGATAAGTGAGATCTTCTTACAATTGCTCAATCTTCAGAATCACAACATTTTGAGGTAGCTTCAAGCATTTCTTGAGTTGTGATACATGAAAGATATCATGAACTCCCGATAATTGAGATGGTAATTCCAATCGATAAGCGACGGTGCCACATTTCTCCAGGACTGGGAAAGGACCAATATATCGGGGAGCCAACTTTCTTCTTATCCTAAAGCATTGCACACCTTTGGTAGAAGATACCTTTAAGTAGACATGATCACCTATTTGGAATTCCAAGGGGCGACGTCTTTTATTGGCATAACGTTTCTGACAAGATTTAGCGGCCTTTAAATTCGTTTGAATAGTTCTAACTTTCTCTTCTGCTTGAGCTACTAAATAATGTCTAAAATTCACTCGTTCACCAGTTTCAGACCAATTCAGAGGAGTTCAACATGAGCGACCATATAGAGCTTCAAAATGTGACATTTTTATGCTCTTTTGATAGCTATTATTATAGGAGAACTCCGCAAAAGGCAAGTATTCATCTCAATTCTTGCCACTTGTTAGAACACTGACCAAAGCATGTCTTTCAAGATTTGATTGACACGTTCGGTTTGACCATCGGTCTACGGATGATAAGGGGAGCTTCTAATTAGCTTGGTACCCAAACAATCATACAGTTGTTCCCAAAAGCAAGAAACAAACGAGCTTCCTTTATTCGACACAATGGTCGTGGGTACCCCATGCAGACAAAGAATACGAGAGATATACAACTCAGCATACCCCCTTGTGTCGTAATTGTTGCTTACCAGAATGAAGTGTGCTGATTTTGTCAAGCGGTCCACAATGACCCAGATGCAGTCATGATTCCGAAAAGTAAGTGGGAGTCCAACAATAAAGTTCATACTTATATCTTCCCACTTCTAACTTGGAATACTCAAAGGTTGGAGAGGACCTGCTAAGCGTAGATGATCCGCTTTGACTTTTCGGCATGTGTCACATTCAGACACATATTTAGAAATTTCTCTCTTCATCCTTGTCCACCAAAACCTCTTTCTAAGATTATGGTACATTTTATTACTCCCAAGATGAATGGAGTATTTGGACATGTGAGCCTCATCCATGATCTTCTAACGCAACTCATGATTTTTAGGTAGCACAATACAGTTATTGAACCATAAGGTACCCTCATCATCCGCTTTAAATGAAATTGATTCTCCATTCTTGAGCCATTCTTTAATTTTCAGCATACCTTCATCTTTCCTTTGAGTCTCAATTATCTCTTCCCGAAGAGTCGGAACAAGAGCAAGATTATACAGAGCCCCATGAGGTAGAACTCTGATGCTCAGTTCAGCTTCAAGAGAAGGTAATGTTGCTGAAATTTGACAATTATGACAATAAGATTTGCGACTCAAGGCATCGGCAACCAAATTGGCTTTGCCAGGATGATAGTGGATTTGTAACTCATAATCTTTGATAAGTTCTAGCCATCTTCTCTGCCGCATATTGAGATCTTGTTGAGTGAAGATATATTTCAAACTCTTGTGATCAGTGTAAAGATGCACAAGATTCCCAACGAGGTAGTGTCTCCATATCTTCAAGGCTAAAACCACAGATGCCAACTCTAGATCACGAGTAGGATAATTTTGCTCGTGACGTCGAAGTTGTCTTGAAACATAAGCAATTACATGGATTTCTTGCATCAAGACACATCTAAGACCCGTACCAGAAACATCACAATATACATCAAAGGGCTTAGTGATGTCGGGTTGGGCTAAAACAGGTGCATTAGTCAAGTGTTTTTTAAGAGTTTGAAAAGCTTCTTCACAAGCACTATCCTAGACAAATTTGATGCCCTTCTTTAACAGCTCGGTCATTGGCTTGGCAATCTTAAAGAAGTTAAGAATGAACCTCCGATAATATCTGGCAAGTCCAAGAAAGCTACGGACTTCAGTGATCGATGTAGGAGGTTTCCAATTCAGCACCTCTTGCACTTAGCTTGGATCCACGGCGATGCCTTACGCAGAAACAATATGACCAAGGAAAGGCACTTCTTTAAGCCAAAACTCGCACTTGCTGAATTTGGCATACAATTGATGATCTCTTAGTCGTTGAAGTACGACGCGAAGATGTTCAGCATGCTCTTCTTCAGACATGGAGTATACGAGAATATCATCAATGAATACCAACACAAATTTGTCCAGCTCCGACATGAATACCGAATTCATCAAATACATGAAATAAGCTAGAACATTTGTTAATCCAAAAGACATAACAAAGTATTCATATAGGCCGTACCTCATAGAGAAGGCGGTTTTTGGTACGTCTTCAGCACGAATTTTAATTTGGTGATAGCCAGAACAAAGATCAATCTTCGAGAAAACTTTAGCACCAACCAATTGATCAAATAAGATATCAATGCGAGGCAGTGGATATTTGTTCTTGATGGTGAGCATTTAACGATCGATAATCCACGCATAGCCTCAGAGATTCGTCCTTCTCCTTCACAAAGAGAGCAAGACGTCCCTATGGAGATGAGCTAGGACGAATGAAGCCCTTGTCCATAAGCTCTTTCAACTGGACCTTCAATTCGGCCAACTCATTAGGTGCCATCTTATATGGCCTTCTGGAGATAGGAGTAGTTCTAGGTTGGAGGTCAATCTAGAATTCTACATCTCGGTCAAGAGGCATACCCGGCAAATCTTCGAGAAAGACATCCGAATATTCACACACTACCGGGATTTCCTCAAATCCTTGACCAGTCATGTGACAAAGCAATGATGTAGCAGCTTGGGAATAGGATAATTTCAACGATGCTGGGCCATGTAGCGGAGAATCAAGATGAATTTCACAAGGAGCAACGTGTAGCACGGCTTTATGATACTTCATCCATTTCATGCCTAAAATCATATCTATTCCAGGCCCCTTCAACGCTATAAAATTTGAAGGATAGATTTTTCCTTCAAGATTCAGAGGGGCGTGTTGGATTTCTTGAGTGGTGAATATTCTTCCACCCGGAGATGTAATGACATAAGATACTCTCATAATGGTTGTGGTTAAATGGCATCTTTTCACACATGCCGTACTTATAAAATTATGTGTAGCACTGGAATCAAAAAGTACTAACACAGAATGGTCATGTATGGAAAAGATACCCGCGAGTACTTCACTTTCTGAAATCTCATCAAGAGAGGTGTAGTTGACTCGGCCCACTCTAGGTGCATTGTTCTTTTGCTGAGGAGCCCTGTTGGCAGCTTGAGAATGGGCATTATTGTTGCGGTTGGGTTGCTGCCTCGGCTGATGATAGTCTTTTGCAAAGTGGCCAGTCTTGCTACAGTTGTAGCACGGATAAGCGCCAGACCGTACACTTTGGAGAGCTTGCTGCAGTGGAGGTCTAGACCCATGAGTATGCTGCTCAGGTGGAGCATTAAGAGCCCTTGGCTGCTGAATTGAAGGAGGACGAATGCTTCCCCCATGCGGCATTGCAGCCCGAAACCTTTGACCCGTAGGAGAAATGACAGCAAGATGATACTTTGAAGGAGCTTGGCTAGAAGAACCAACCATTGCCCTCTTCTTCTTTTTCTCCTCCTGGTGGGTGCGTATGGCATCCTCTTGGGTGATAGCCGCACTCACTAAATCACTGAAAGTACCTTGGTTGTAGAGTGCCAGGCGATCACGGAGCTTTATACTCAGACCTCTGTCAACACGGTGAAAGGCATACGAGCAAGGTGATTAAACTTGCGAGAGTACTCATGCACATTATCTTGACCCTGTCAGAGATTCAGGAACTCTTGCAGCTTGCGGTTCATGAGACTTTTAGGAATGTGATGTGCACGAAAAGCAGCACAAAACTCTGCCCACTCGACTTGATGATCAGCGGGCAGTGCAGCTTCATAATTGGCCCACCAGGGTCCAGCAAGACCACTAAGTTGTTGGGCAGCAAATTGAGTCTTCTGATGCTCAGTGCATCTGATAAGCCCAAACTTGAACTAGATTGTGCGAAGCCAATCATCTACGTCCAAAGGATCAGCAGCATCAGCAAACACTGGCGGGTGAGTTGCTAAGAACTCTGAGTATGTTGCTTGCTGTGGCTGTTGAGGTGCTTGATTGCCGTTTGCACCCGTGCCTTGGTTTTGAATCACCATTCGCATCAGCTCATTCTGAGTGGTCATCAACTGCTCGACGGTCACTTGAGGTGGTGCTGGTGGAGGCACTTACGGAGGTGCTCCTTGCTGAGAGGATTACCCCTCATAGATGTCAGCCATGCTACAAGTAACCACCATTCTGCCATGCCATATAAGTACAAACAATATTAGTAAAGAACTTGATAGAAGTCATAGATGTAGAGAACATTAAAATAAAGTATGAACAATCTCTCAGACCACAAACGATGTTTCTTAACACATGAATTTAAGGTCAGCATACAAGTGATAAATTTGCTTGACACAAGAGCTTGTATGTGAGGTATGACCAAAAGCAGCACAACGTCAAATCTGTCCTGAACTGACAGCAGTCACAGAAATCCTTTCTGGTGCTGATAGAATCAGAATCATAACTGGAGTTGAGTAACAAAGTCGTAGAGGACTTTTATAACTTTCTAACGCATATTTACTCGCCCTCATACAAGCAACATATCAAAAGATATGAATTTTTGAAGTTGGCAAAGCTGAAAACAGAAGTATCTATAATTGGGCCTTATTTGGCACTAAAGCTTGGAGATTTTTGGGTCAAGCAAACAAATGGAGTGATATTTCAGACCCAAACACGAAGATTCGGTTTTTTATTTTCAGAGGATAATTTAGGTGGGTGGTGTTTTAACTTTTCATGCAAATGCAATATAATGCAATGACAATATGTCGGTCCTACATCCTCACCAAAACAAAAAGAATTGGTCTAATATAGTGACCATACGCGACCTCAGTGGCAAACTCGAACTCTCAAGACTCAGTTAGTCGCTTTCTATATGAACTAATTCGAAGTTAGTGTACCTGCAGAAAACGGATCAAACAACTACAGGCAGGCAAATACAAAAGAAAACTTATGTCTCGTATCATTGCCATGCGGGGCATCCTCAAGTAAGCAATGTCTTGAAAGACATGACCATGATTCGTATCACACGGTAAGAGGTCCACACTTACCATTAAGTGGCAAATGGCCGCACTCCCCATTAGGCAGCAAATATTTCATATGTTCCGAAGAACATATTCACTTTCTGTACTGATCGCTGTACGGGACACTCTATACCTCGGAACCTCATATGAATGGGCCCTCGAATTTCACCACATCCGAGTGTGTACCTTACCTTCTTACCTGAACGTAGCTGTCGTTGCAAAAAAATTAAACATCAGAAAGTAAAATGCATGAATGCAAAATTAGCATTGCCATCTAAGAACTAAATTAAAATAGTCTTTATGTGGGCTGACTAACTAAGACTTTACCATCGTGAAATTTTTGAAAATAACTCGTTTTTAGTTGTCTAACCCCAATTTAACTCTGATACCAATCTGTGGCAGAACCGTCTCAAAACACTGGACGGCTCGCCTAGGATCGATCTCGGGTGATATTGAGCAACAATACCCAAATAGTACAACACGAGTGATAATATAAAATAGGAAACCGATTAAAGTCTTACAATAGAGTTCAAGTAATCTCAAGAGAGATAAGTTTAAAACAGAGCGAAAGCGATACGGAAGAGATACGATGGTTTTCTACTTATGAAACATATCTTGCCCTAAAACATACTTCACTCCTCGCGACTAGAGTGCGGTGAGAAGGGGAACCGGCTCACATGACCAGTTAGCCAAGGGTTCACCTTCCCACACTCTCTTGTCGCAACAGCTAAACCCGCTACCTGCAGGAAAAGCTACGACACAACAAAAAGGGGGAAACAACAAACTGTGAGTACTAATTACTCAGTAAGACTTACCCGTCTAAAATGGCTAACTACAGTCGACTCCTAGGCATGAGAGGCTGACTCACAGAGATGGCCATTTGCATAAAGCATAGCACTATTAGTGGATCCTTACTTTCAACTTTTAGCGGTGAGTTAAGTTCACAAAATGAAAATTTAATTTGCACTATAATCTATAGCAAACATGGCTACCAAACAATTGCCTAACTAAGCAACAAATCATATTATTAAATATTAGTCGAGTTATTACTACGACATGACATAGCAAACAAGTGGTACTCGTTACTGTGAGGGGAGCTGAGAAAAACCCAAAGTACACGACACGTACGCGCTCTCAAAAACCGCACGTGGCAACTTTTCACAACAATACCAAAAGGCCGGTCCGACGCGCACCTCTCCCAAGCACATAGTCCTCCATACGATCACTACGTCGGGTGCATCCTTGGTTAGATCAAGGCTTTTCTCTACTCCTCGCTGAAAGAGAGGTAGTGTTGCATCCAACCACTACGGTATCGAGCTACATCAGTTTCTTGGGTCTCACGTCCCCAATATGCCTTCGGCACTGTTCAAACTTGCTCAACAGGGCCACGCTCGAATCGGTCCTTATACTCTATCTCCGCCCGGTCTCAAGTTTATTCAAGTGTGTGATAAAATAAAACCTATAGCTCGCGAGTGAGGTTTCTCATTCACTCGAACTACTGTTTATTAGAACTCATAGCCTTGCTCTACATCGGGTTACTGTACCAATGTACACTTAATAAAGTAAGTAGCACTATCATGCATTTTAAGGTTCCAAACAACTCTTACAACTTAATGCACAGTACATTAGTTATATTATACATACTGATAAAATAAAAACTTAAGAGAGGATAATGCACCGAAGCTTGTCTTCAGTTTGATGAGAGTTAGCACACACAAGAGAAAGATCTTCAGCGATGGACGCCTCCGGAGCAACTAGAGCAAGTTGCTAGTCTTTCACGTCGCTTCCTAATTGCATGAAATGATATGCGAGTGCAATTAGTTATGCACCTAATAAAATGCTAAGGTAATGCGACGATATGCTCATCAAGACGTATGACAGGGATGGTTATGCGAATACTTTCATACAGATTGAGTTTATTAAATTAACTCGCTATCTGTAATTATATGGCAAGTTTCTGATTTTTTTTACCAAAAAGAATGAATTTCTATACTATACTAAATAGTTTGTAATAGGGAAATTACTTCTAAATTTTCTTAATAAGGTTCTTGAAGGCATAATCTACAATTTTAGTTGCTCATAATATTAGTAGGGCTATAAACTAATTTCTGAACAATTTATTATTAACTATGAATTTATAATGAATTAATTTCTATGTGAGAGTAAATAATCATTTATAAATAATCTACAGGCACATAATTTATAATTAATTCTAGGATGACAGATCCTAATCATTAGAAGCTAAATCTAAAATTTTCACATTTTAATTATGTATGAAAATGATGATATACAAGCATGTACAATGCACTTTATTTAATTAATTGAATATAATTCCAGTGCAGAAAATGCAACTTTGGAAGCTCTAAAATATTCTACATGATGAGAGGATTCCAATGGTATATTATTTAAAAATTTTTGAGCTAGGATGAAGTTTCTATGATTTATACAATGTTTACAGACTTTTCTATGCATTCATAAAAGGCTTTCCGAAACAATTAAACTCCAGTCTTAGTGGGCTGAGCAGCACTGGCCTCACAGGCCTTTACAGGGGTTCGGCCCAAGTGGAAGCAGGCCACCGCGGCCTGTAACGGCTGCGCTGCCCTCACCCAAAACGGAAAAAGGCCAGGGGCCGGCGCGCGCTGGGGGCTCGACCGCAGGCGAGACGGCGCGCATGGCGAGCCAGCCGGTCAGCTCGACAGCGCTATTGCCGGAGGCGGCTGCCGAGGGGTAAAGGAGCTGGGTCCTACCGCAAAAACGACCAATGAGGCACTAGGGACCCAGGGGTGAGAACAACAAACGGAGGCCCTCACCGAAATCCAGTCGGCGGCGAGGGGCGGTGACCGAGGGCTTCGGCTGCGGCATGAGCTCCAACCGAAGGACGAAACTCAAAAAAAATTGGACGTCGAGCTTTAGTGGGATGTGCACAAAATCGGCGTGGAGGAAGTCGTCGCAGAGGGAGGCCGGAGAGGGGGTGTCCACGGCGAGGTGGCCAGCCCAAGCGGCCGGTCGGCGGTTTCCGTCAAAATCCCTGCGCAAACACCCGCGGATCCGTTCGATTAAAGGTTCCCATAGAAGCACCGTGAAGAGGGAAGGCCAAAACCGAAGGGAATCGGGGTGAGCTCACCTTTAGCGACCGGATTTTGCCGGAGATTGGTGGCAGTCACGGAGCTCGTGAAATTGGAGAAAAACTTGATCTCCTTCGATCCAGCTCGAGAGGAGCTGCGGCAAGGCACTAGGAGGCTTGGGCGAGGAGGGCCGCAGCTTCCCGGTGGGGAACGGAGGTTGGGGATGGCTCGAAGGTGGCTCTCCGTGGAGGAATGGTGTGTTCGGCTAGGAGAGACCACGCGAGTGAGGGCTAGAGATGGCACTGAAGGCTGGTCGGAGGGGGGGGTCATGGACACGAAGAGGGGCGCGTGGCCGGACTGCATGTGCGTCGCGTGGGCGCACGGTGGCGCGGGCTGGTTGGGGAGGAAGGAGATGGCCGCTGACGAGCGGGCCCCACTTGACAGGTAAGATCCAGCCAAGCTTAGTTGTTAGGCATTTTGCGTGCAGTGAATGAAACAGTAAACGAGATCGGAAAGGAACAAAACTTTGTAGAAAGTTTCTCCAATATGAGATCTATATCATACTTCACATGAAAAATCTTTTGCCATGTAGGATGGGAGATATGGTAATTGGAAAAAGGGTAAATGATAAGAAAATTTGGAAAATCTGCTGAAAAGCAGATCAATTAACTAACTTCGGAGGTATTAAAGAAATATCTACCGAGCTTCGATGTGAACGAAACTTGGTAGGAATGTTCTTGATAGGGTGTTCTACCATTCTACCAACATGCACAGAATGTTTCACGAGTAATTGGGAGATATTGAATTTCGAATCTGGTTACCCGATAAGATGACTAAAGAAAAGTCAACTGAAGGCATATTAGGTTACCAACTTCGAAGCTTTGGAAGAATTACCTCCCAAACTCTTATCAATTTGAAACTTTGCAGATCAGTAGAACAGAGATAGATGAACAACTTTTGTTTTGGAATCCTATTGAATTTCACAGTGGATTTGAAACTACGGAATTTGGAAATTAGGTACTCATTAAGGATTCAGAGTTTTGGATTGGAGTCTTGTGTGAATAATTTGTCCATTTCTAGAGCAATTTCACACCAAATTTTTGGTTTCCCTTACTTCATAACTTTTGTTTCCAAAAGTTTTGAACTTTCTCCCTTTTGAAAGATTTGAAAGCATGAAATGTTACATTAAGCACACAAGGCTAACCCTTTGCCCATCTCACAGCTACAATGGCTTCATCTCCTTTAACAAATTCTTCTGAATCCCGAGAGCATGATGAGTCTGAATGTCTGAAGAGAGTGGAACCTGTGCTTGCTGATACTTCAGGAGGATATTGGAAGAAATGCTCATCAACTGCTAAAAGGTTAAATACTTTGATGGTATGAGGCATACTTCCTGAATCTTCATGCTTTCAAATTCCAAGAGCCAAAAAAGTTCTCAGACCCAAGCCTTCTGAAATGATTGTCTTTTAGGCTCATTTTCTTTGTGGGTTTGACCTACCTCCGTCTTCTTTCTTAGAATCTATGTGTCAATTTTATAAAATTGGGCTTATCCATCTGAAGCCTAATGCCATGGCTTCGCTGAGTGTCTTTGTCGTGCTATGCGAGTGCTGGCTCGGGATTGAACCCGATCTAGATCTTTGAAGACATTTTCATTTAGCCTGCAGGTATTCTAAACAAATGATGGTGCACTCCATAGGGTTCATCATGAGAGACCAGAGACATATGTTCCTGTGAGGATCCACCGTAGCTGGAAGACATATGATAGCAAATGGTTTTTGTTCCATCTTACAGGCACCCAAGTCTTAGTTTGTCTGATTGTATCCCTAAAATTGGAGTAGATCTGAAATCTCCTACTGAAATGACTCCTTGCCTTCAAAAACTAGTGAAAGCGGTATCCATATTAAGTCAACAAGGTCTTCGGGCAGAAATGATCGTCGAGAAATTATGTAGGCAGCACATAATTCCTTTGGCAAAAAAAAAAATTTGGGCCTTTGAATATTCCGAGCTTGACGATAGAGATCGGGTTTCTCCTAAAGGTAAATTCTGTAGGCCTGCCTGCACCATATTATTTTTCAAATCCTCCTCCTAAGGTAAGCTTAAATTGTCTTCAGAATTTTCTCAATACCCTACTAACTTCTCGATATAGGGAGCGTTTGAAGATTCAGATGAATATTCACTTGTAATTCCCAATGGGGAGGCTTCGCCTTCTGATTATTCGAGCGGTCAGACGCCATCATTTCCAAATATTAGTGTCACCAATGTTTCGGAGCCATATTCTTCTGCTTCACCTCATATCTCACGCCTGAAAGCTCATCACTTTACAATTGCCAAACGATACAGCTTCAATAACAATATTGAGGTAACTTTCGGTGTTTATGAAAGATGCTTCAATGTAGATTCAAGTATAAAAATAACCAAACTCTATGTAATAGGTCAGTTCTGGCAGCACTTCTAAGAAAAGCTGTATTAAGCCTCATCGCTACCAGATCAAGCAGTCAACTTTGAGGTACGGAAATTATTCACCATTTCTTGCACCTGATTGTTGCTGATGATCCCTTTAGATTGTAGGGCTTCAGCAACCTAGGGTAACCCAGATTCTTTAGGATTTAGAGATCAAATCTAGAGGGGTGTAGAGGTTGTCGCTACACGAGATAACTATCGGATAGCCTTTGATGACATTTTGACTTCAGTGAAGAGCTTAGAGGAACATGTCATAAACTTCTTATTGATGCTGAGGGAAGAAGTTTTCTTTGCTCAATCTTCAGTTGAAGCTCAAATCAAAACTGTTGTTGTTGAAGCTACCAACCCATTAGAGATTCTTCTTGCACATAAGAAAAATGAACTAAAGAAATCTGAAGAAAGAGCTTCACGTAAGTGTTGCCTTCTTTAAGACTCCCTTAGTGCTTTACATGACCATAATATTGATCAAAGCAATGTTTTCTCTATAGGCTTGGCTAAAGAAGCTGATGAAGCATAATCACAGGCGCGGAAAATTGCTATGCAAACCAACCTTCAGTGAACAGAACTTGCTGAAGTCAAGTCTGAATCTTGCAAGCTCAAAGATGCACTTCTAGATAGTGCTGTAACTAGTGCTGCACATATGCTGGCCCTGCTAAAGAGTCATTTTTCGGAGATGAACACCTTAGTTATATATAAGGGATTCAATTGTCCTTCTGATGCAGCTTGTGAAGAACTAGTTCAGGAGGTTTTAGGGGTAGCTAAGTCTTTTATTGACGGCCTGAACTTTTTTGTTTCATTCTTTGATGATGCACCACCGGCACAAGGTGTCTAGCTTCCCTTTGATCAACAACAAAAGGTGTCTAATTTTTCAATAAGCTGATCGGTGTCATGATATATGTAGCCCCTTGCTTTCTGTACGCTAAGTATATGTGCGTGTAGAAAGAAACTTAAAGTAAATCATACGCATACGATAGGTATTTTAGGACTTTAGCCTTATGAAAGACATCCGTAACCAAAATCGCCATATCAAGAAGTAAACAGGTTGTGCTCATGATGGGTTGGTGTGATTAAGCTCATAGCCATAAGATAGCTATTTGAAAAAACCACTTCTAAAAATGACCGCATGTGCCTATCAGGGTCGTATCTTCTGTAATCGGTCGATGACTAAAATAGAGTGCTCGAATGGTGATCTGAGTAGATCGACAAATAGTCGCAAGTGCCAATCAGGGTCATATCTTATGTAACCGTTCAGCGGCTAAGATAGAGAGCCCAAATAGAAAAAAGAAAAAGAGCGCTTTATTGAACCATACGGGATGGCTAAAGCTTCCTCATGTGATGAAAAAAATTTCTTGAGAATGAACCATCATTCTTTATTCAAAATTTCACAAAATATACATTCCACATAGAACTTTTGTAACTAGTCAGCATTTCATGTGTTCGGTAACAAACCGCCATTGATATGAGCCAGTACGTAAGCCCCATGGGATACTTGATCTACTATAATATAAGGCCCTGCCCAAGGAGAAGAAAATTTGTGCTTACCTGTAGTGTTGATATCCTTCTTGAGGACTAAATTCTCGATTTCTAAAACATGATGCACAATTTTTTTGTTGTAGTGTTTGCGCAACAGGACCTGATATTTCTTCACTTTTATAACTGCTTGCCTTCTAGATTCTTCTACCAAAGTTAAATCTAGATCTCTTGCTTCAGCTTGTTTATCTTCTTCAAAATGTAACACTCGATGAGAATTCAAATGAATTTCTGAGGGTAATACTGCATCAGCCCCATACACCAGATTAAATGGTGTATCTCTATTTGCTCGGTTCGGGTTTGTGCGCAAAGACCATAACACTGCTGGCAGCTCTTGGACCCAGTTTCTTCCTCTAGCTTATAGCTTTTCTTGCATTCGTTTCTTCATTCCTTGAATGATCAAACCATTGGCATCTTGCATACCAGATCAGTGGCATCTTGATTTGCTGTCGACCAGTAAAACCCATGGTGGAATGCTTTCCCAATCAAAATTCTAGAAGAATTATTAGAGCCAGAAGAATTATTAGAGCCACAAACTCCATGTATATTACTAAGCAGTGGTATACCTTCATCTTGAGAGATACATCTCATCAGCATCCCATTTCTTCCTTTCTTATACAATACGCCATCAATAATGGTGTAATTCTTGGTAATTCGAGCAATGCGCTCAGTTGTCTGATCATCATTTGTAATTAGATCACATTCAATGAATATTCTGATCGGGTATCTCTAATCTTCGAGCTCTTCAAGATCGAGCAAAGAAACTTTATGAGCCCCAGTGGGCACCTTAAGTAACACAGATGGCAATAGAATTTCTTAAATAATAGCATCATCGGGTACTGCTGATCGAGAAGAGGACAACTAGGCAAGATGATCTGCATCATGATTATCTAATCGGAGAATGTACCGGATTTCAAATCCGTCAAAAGAACTTTTCATTGCCCGAATAGCTTCTAAATATGCACTTATCTTCTCATCCTTACACTCGTACTCCTTATGGACCTACTGAGCCACCAATTGAGAATCGCCTCAAATCAGCAGTCTCTTGATGCCCATAGACTTAACAATGCTGTGGGACTCCCTTTCAGAAAGGAGCGTCTATGTGGCACCTGTACCATTCTCTGGATCCGTAGCTGGTACGCACATTCACAACAAAGTGGTATTTATCACACATACTTTATTACATCGCACTACTTAACTTAAAAGGTTCGGCAAACAAGTCTAGAGTACAAGCATGAGTCAGCACAGCGACTCTGGGCAAACCACACCTAGTCTATACACACACCACAGGCAACTTGACGGCGGACAAGACTTCTACTCTTCGTAGTCAGCATCTTCTTCATCATCCTCGTCTTCTGAGCAAAAGTAGCAACAACGGAAGGAGTGAGTACAAAGGTACTCAGCAAGTCCCAACAAGAAGTAGGTAACGGGTTTCGCTGTAGCGAAGCAAGGAAGGCTTGAGGGTAAAGTTTTGGCGGAATGCATGTTTTCATGCCGGCTCCCTATTAGAAAAAAATTTTAAAGAAGAGAGAAAAGCATTTGCTATATTTTAGTAGAGTGGACCTGGGAAAGGTTTTCACTCCTCTTCGCAGTTCCCAAGTATTATATTGGGCGCAAGCACTCTCGTGCCAGCACTAGGCACACAGCCACACAATTTTCAAAACACGGGTCGCTACACTCACTCACGCGTCAAGGCAATGAATAAGGTTTAATCGTAGGGCGTCTGAACAGTAGCATGTCAATACCGTGACAACAGCCTATCCGAAAGGATTTTTAACTCTGCAGAGGTTGTACACTGTACCCACAAGTTATGCTACTCCTGATCATTAGAGTTGCATAACGCCTATCCCACATTTATGCAGTTTTCCACAGATTCCACCCAAAGTGCAAACAGGGGCTGTCCATCGGGGTTTTTCAGGCCGTCGATGATGCGTCGGTACATTCTCGGAGCCGGGTCGTGAATATCCACCGCATCCACGCTTTTTTCTGGTCCCCTTCAATCTTGAGTATTACCAAACTAGGGGCTATATCCGTGTAGAAGAAGAAGAAGAAATTGAAGCCGCCCAAGAGCTCGAAGAGTCTGAAGAACCCGAGCCTGAAGCGGACTTTGAAGAAGCAACTGAAGGCAAGTCCTAACCCATCTTAAGCCCATTGAACCCATGTTTTATTTACCGCGCCGATAGACAGCGATGCTAGCCTATTTTAGAATGTGTTAAACATTGTGTAGTTTAATACATATTTGATCTTAGGTATTTATATTTATGTCAGTAACTTGCTATATAAATATAGATATTTCCCTTGAAAACCATTACCGACGTGTTCTTGATAACTGTAGAAATTTCCGTTCCTAGTTAGTTTTACAGAACAGATACTACCTTATTACTAGAACTGCTTAGGACTCCATCTGCGGTGCTCTACACCGCCACACCATCTACCATTAATTTACAAAACGAGTTAAAAAGAGTTTGGTGGTGTGAGTATAAACAAAAGGGATGGGATTAGAACAACTGGTACTACGTGAAGAGGGGATGTTTCTGGCCGTGGGGTGAGGCTCACTTGAGGTGATGGTCAAGCGTTTGAGTTTTCTTTATTTCTTTTGAATTCGATTTTGGAGTTTGGATTTTTTCCAAAAATCTTAGCCCTAAATTCAATCTAGAATTCACATAGAATAGGAAAGAGGGAAATCTGAAATTTTCTATTGGGCCGAAAACTCCTTTCCCAGGCCGGCCCACTTCCTGTTTTCTTTTCTCTCCACCGGCCCGGCCTGCATCCCGTTTTCCCTCCCTCCGGCCCAGCTGCGTTTTCTTTTTTCCCCCTGTCGTCTTCCTCCTCGGCACAGAACGCTGTGTGCACAGGCCGACAGGGAGGGCCAGCTCCACCCGGCCGCGCCGGCGTTCCTGCGCCGAGGAAAGCAACGACGACGTTGCTCGTCGCCGTCAACCTAACCCCGCCGCGCTGCGCCCATGAGGGTGACGGCCTTGACGCCCGGGAGAAGCGGTGGCCCTTGTCGGCACGCTTTGAAGACCGGATGCTGACGTGCCGCCCTGCCGACAAGCGTGGAGGCCACGCTGGCACCGCTGACCCTAGCCACCGAGGCAACGGTGCCACGTAGCCGTGGAGCGGTTCACGTTGAGTCCACAATCTGATCAATTTGAGGCAGCAGATACTTATCCTTAGGACATGCTTTATTCAAAGACATACAATCAATACACATCCGCAACAAGCCATCAGACTTCTCACTAATATAGTATTTGCTAGCCAAGTAGGATAATCTACCGTTCTAATGAACTCGGCTTGTAATAGCCTAGTGATTTTCTCACAAATAGCGTCATGCCTGTCTGGAGTATACCTCTTTTTTTTTGCTTGACCGGCTTGAGAGCCGGATCAATCCTCAACTTGTGCTCAATCACCTCTCGATCTCGGGCATGTCTGAGGGTGCCTATGCAAAGACATCGGCATTTGCCCGAAAGAAAGTGATGAGCGCAAATTTCTATTTTGGGGATAAGGAACCCCCGATTACAACTTGCTTCTCTGGTTCATTGGGATCCAAAGAGATATGCTTGTTCGGTGCTGGTAGCAGCACAACTTCTTTTGAAGCTGACAGTTCGAGAACCGGCACTTCAAGAATTTTGACAATGGGTTTTAGTAAATAAAGTACCGCACCACCATCTGCACGAGCTTGCTTGGAAGAACTGGCTTTCAAGTCTCTTTGCTTGAAGTGACCCGCACGGGTCAAAGAATTAATGTCACACTTGGCCGCCTCTTTAAGATCAGAGACGATCATAATGACCCATAGCCCCGGCATCTTCATCGTGGCATAAGCTGAATGAACAGCTGCCATGAACTTCAGGAGAAATGGCCTCCCAAGGATACAGCTCCCACAAATCAAAATCCACCACCTCAAAGGTGAGGACTTCTCAGTGCTTGTTGTCTCTGTGACCGCAAGCAACGGTCAAATCAATCTTTCCCAAGGGCTTTGATGAAACCTCAGAAATAACTCCGTAGAATCTTTCATCCACGGGTTGCAATGCTGCCAATGACAAACCCATTTCCTCATAAGTACGCTTCATGAAGAGATTTAAGGCTGCAACTGTATCGATGAGGGTCTTGGTCACACTGTTGTGGTGAGTGGGTATCTTGACGATGAATGGCAGGTTTCTAGTTGATAACTCCGTCTTCGGGTGATCTTCAGGGCCGAACGTGATCGGGACTTCATGCCACCACATCTTCTTGCTAACAAGAACAGCATTGAGCACCTCTCGCTCGTACTTCTTATATTGGGTCTTAGATGAAACCATAGTACTTCCACTGAAGATCATGCTAACTTCGGAGAATTCTTCTTCTTCCTCCTCCTCAACCCTTCGATGGCCCTTGATCGGAGCCTCAGGTCGAGGTGCTGCCGAAGGTTCTAGAACATCTTTTTTCTTCTGCTCAATGTAATAAGTGCACTCAGTGAAGTTATGGTACCTAGACCGATGAACCGAACACCATTTATCTGCATCTTCGGGCTTGTCGAAGGGTCGCTTCTTCTTTTCAGGACTTTCCCCACCTTCTTTTTTGGGGACGTTGAGCTCCCGATCATCAGGCTTTTTGCGAGAGCTTTTAGTCTTGGCTTCTCACGTAATCCGGGCTCACACTTCTGATGCCTTGATGCATGTTTCTGCGATTGACAAGAGGTGACTCACTGTTCATGATTCCTCAATGACTAGCCATTCTGCAGTGTAAACATCAGATACACCTTCCCTGAAGGCAATAATGACCTCCAGATCTTCAATATGACGAATAAAATTCCTCGTCTGGCTGAACCTCTTCACATAATCACGAAGACTCTCATCGGGCTTCTGCTTGATGATTCAAAGGGTTTTCGCTGTTGAGGGCCTTTCAAAGGTCCCCTGGAAATTTTCGACTAAGGTTGCGTAGAGCTGATCCCAAGTCTGAAACATGGACTCAGGAAGGCTAACCAGCCATGATCGAGCTGGCCCTGACAGAGTAGTAGGCAAATAGTTAGCCTTTACTCTATTGTCTCCCCCAGCGGCTTTTATAACCATGGAGAAAACTTGAAGAAACTCCTCTGGGTTTGATGACCTGTCATATTTCTCGATCGATCCTGGTTTGAACTTCTCAGACCATCGAACTTGACGTAAACTCGGGGCAAGAGCCTTAAATGAACTTCGGCTTGACCGAGCCTGATGAGGGGCAACCTCAGCTTTCTCTCTGTGACGCCTGTTGGTATCAATATCATTGCCCGCATCATGTCTGCGCGGGTGTTCACTAGATTGAGCCCTTTGACTTAGTTGCCTGTTGAGGCTATGCCATAAATCTCCGACACAGAAACGATGTCCCTGCCGGAGAGATGTAGCTGAAGCAGAGGATGCTCTTCAGGAGGATGGTCCCCCATGAGAATTGCCACGACGTGAAGCCTTAGACTGATTTTGGCACGACGGCGTTGAATGACCTATGCGACCAGCAATCTCCAATCCTTGTTGGACCAATGATGCCATTGGCGAACCATCAGCTACCAAATGCTGCATGCATTCTAGGATTGTTTAGAGGCGAGTAGCTTCAAAGTCAGTTTGTAGATTTCTTACCGGAGGACTCGGCAAGTTGGTTCTAAGAACACTAGAACCAATGATGAGAAGATTATTTGACAACCTAGCAGACGGTACCGGATCATTCCTTCCAGTCACATTGATCTGCCGCAACTCAATGTTGCGATTCCACTCCAGATACCCTATTCTTGAGGGATAATCTTCATCAGTGCCGAAGTCATTATCAGTATAGTCGTTGTCATTGTCGCTGCTGGAGTTGTAGCATTCCAGCCTCAGCCCAGGGAACTTGCCGTTGACAAGGCTAAGAATCACCTTGGACTGGGTTGGTAGCTGCTCCAGTTGATCCTTTGAAGGACCAACACGTGATCAGGACCCGAGTGGAACACTCAAAATCTCGATCATAGTGGGCATCTCGAACGTGATCTGAGAGAGAGCCTCTAGGAACTCTGGTCGATAGGCCAAAGAACCTTCTTCATCGATGACAAAAACCAAAGTTCCGAAATGGAATGCGGTGCCAGCCGAGAAAATAAGGTTGCTTGAAGAAGCCATGGATGAAAGTTGGACTAACTTCACCTCACACTCCCCGTCCTGGCGCGTCTTTGTCGACGTTTGAAATACGAATTTGAGATTGGCAGATATTGTAAAATAGGGTCGAGTGTGCGAGTATCGTGAAGCTAATCTCAAAGAGGACTGATATGATGAGCTTAGACTGATTCAAACCTCCCGGAGGATAACAACCCTACGTCCAGTGAATATGTGTGTTCTCTTACTCTAGAAACAAATGTCTTGCCCTATTGGCAGGTTACATATTTCTAAGAAGAGACAGCCTTCCTGTGGTAATGACAATTACCACGTCATAATGCAAATTACATCTATTCTTATTTACAATGAACATGACGTTTAAGCGTAACGGCCCTTTAATTGACGTTAACTTACTGGCAATCAACCGTGTTTCAAATACCGCATCGTGCATCGTGAGGTCATGGGTAGCCATTTCGTAGATGACCGTTCGTATCTAGGCCAAGGCCCATAAAGTTCTTCAGTAAATCTTGGTTTCGGTTCACGTCTGTTCGAAAGACGGAAATTGAGGCAACGAGGTATACAGAGTAATGCATATAATTTATATATTTAAAATTGATTAAATTTATATAAAAGCATTGATCAAAGATAAGTTTTACTAAATCTAGATATAAAGTTATTCTTGTACAGAGTAGTAACTTACAAAAGTATTTTTTCCAAAATAATTTTATTTTACATGCATCAACTCCATTTAGAGAAACCTATCTTTAATCAATAATTTATACTCCGTGTATATTTTATCAGTTTTAACGGTATACCCCCTCTATTCTAAAAATATAAGCATTTCTAGATTTAGTCAAAATCAAACTTCATTTACTTTGACCATTAATAATAGAGAATTGATGTTGTTTCATCATATATAAATTATATTAATAGATTTATTTTATAATATGTAACTCTTTATACTAGAAATTATTTAATATTTTAAATATCATTAGTCAAAGTTAAAAGAATTTGACTCATTAAACCTAAAAAGGTACTTTTACAATGGAATGGTAGTATTAGTAAAATATTTCTTTAGAACATGAATCGCTGCCGAACAAATTTTTTCTTCGTTTGGCTAGCAGATTGAATGACGGAGGAGGAACATTTCTCACGATTTTCATTTGCTTCCGTTTCAGTAGGCCTACGTTTCAGTTTAGATACCACTGATTCAACAAGAGACTGAATTAAAAAGGAGAAAAAATTGTAGGAGAATCTACAACCACGGCTGTGGGGCCATAAGTAAACTACATCCGTCTCGTTCGCTCATATAATTATATTTTGAACTCACGTTCTTTGATTAAAAGAAAGGAGCATTTTTTCGAACAAATGTGCTGCTCTTTCATCTCTACTCTTTAAATAGCACAATTTTTTTTCTACGTACACACGACAAAATATTCTCAACTGAGATGGGTTAAACTATGTACACACAAAAAAATACACCCAAAGTTATTTTTTTTTATAAATCTGACATACGAGCTCTTTTATATTTTAGACTCGTACAAACTATTGTTAGTTGATCGTTAACAAAGTGCAACTACACAAAACAAATATATAAGATAAAAGTTTGTTAAAAAATAAAACAAATTTATTTCAGTCCTGTTCCATCTCCAGCCCCAGCCCATCCCACGGAGCGCGTAGGGGAGCATCAGCACCGTCGGCCCCACAATTGCCATCGTGTGGAAACCGGCATGCCACCACGTCCCTGCCGCAAACCAAAAAAAAAAGCATCCGCATCCTTTGGTCGTTGGATATGCAGGTGGCAAGACATCGATCAAGGTGAAGGAGGACTGATCGTTGGATATGTACGTGGCACACGCTAATACTAACTAATGGGGTCTATAAAAGATACAGAAGTTAAGAGATAAAAGATGATGTCACAGCATTCTAATAGATTCTAAATGTCATATTATTTCAGTGATTTTTGAATATTTAGAAAGTATTTTTACACAGGGTTAGATCTATTGAAAATCTTATCTCATTAGCTTTTCATCTATATCTAAAACATTCAAAACAAAACTCGTATACGACTGAGATATCTATTTTAGTGCAGGCTGATTTTAAAATTTATCTCAGACTCGAACACAAATTGAATTGAATCTACTCCAAAGTTGAACGTGTCTTGCTGATCTTGAACATCTTCAAATTATTCTTCAAGATTCTTTTGACTCACTTCAATATTTCTAATTATGATAAGTCATTAAGTAACAATTATATTTTTTTAAAAAAACATATATTTAAAAACGTGTTCACCTTTAATATCAATTGTCGTACATTAAATTTTATCAATACTAATTTAAAAAGTCTTATATATCTAAAAGAGTGATCTACTGATCACGTATTTTTTTTACTCGAGCGTGAAAGCGGCGCCCGCGTCGGCCGGTGGCTTGGCGGAGCCGAGGTGCGCCTCGACATCGGTGGCTGCCACCGTGGACGGCGTCGAGGCGTGCCTCATCACGGGCGAGAGTAGCAACGGCGTCCCTCAGGTGCCAGCCATGGCACACGTGTCTTGGTGCTGCTGCTGCTCGCTGGCCTATTGCTCGCCACCGTAGCAAAATAAGAACTCTGGCGCTGGTGAATCCAAAGCTAGAGAGCACGTTTTCGAATTCTGGATTGTTGCAGCTGGGACGCAGAGAGAGAAGGAGACTTTGCATGTCGCAGGGAAGAGTGAGTTGATTTTTTGTAGGGCGTGCCATAGATAATAGGTTATGGGCTGTCAGTGGGCTGTCACTGATACGGTGCTTGTCCCTGAGCGAGTGGCTCCAGCTAGAGCATCACGGGCAAATGTGACCTGGCTCATCTTCTAAGGCTCGGGTTGTACGACGATCGCTTTCCGTGGTTGCTATTCATTCATTAATTTACAGTGAAAGATGAATAATTTTAAATTTTATATTAATATATTATTTTTTAAATCGTAGCGTTAGCACGAGTATTAAAACTAGTTTAAAACGGTTTTACAGAGGTTATTATATTAATTTATATCAGATAAGACAATTTTACGTGCATTCGTAACATATTACACCCTAATATACTTACTCCTCTCGTTTTTAAATTACAAACATTATTTTTGGCCATTGGTTTCATTCAAAAAATTAATTCAAATCTAAAAAATTATAAGTTATATTTTAAACAACTTTGATGATAGAGTAAATTATAACAAAATATTTAAAATTTATCTTATTTTTTGAATAAAACAAATGATCAAAGTAAATATTTATAATTAACGACGAGATCAATTTGACAACGCAGGGAGCAAGCCGATAATAACAGTCCATATCATAGAGTAAAACATTTCGAGCCAACAAGAGCGATGGATTATGACGCTGCAATTAGGTTCAGCTGATGCATAGCTGGCTCCCTCACATTTGAAGACGTCCACAATGACCTAGAGTCTCAGCAGGAGATCCAACCCGCCGGCGTCGGACGCTATGGTGTCAACATTGCTGCTCTCCCGCGGCGGAGCAAAGGCACGCGACAGTGTTCTCCTGGTAAGCATGTCCAGAGGATGGCGCTGAACGTGTTCGGCCAAGAACGGCGCGCCGCGCTCCGGCTGCTCCAGCTTGACGCCGGTAGGAGATGCTGCAGCGTCGTTACTGCCATCGTGCGAGGCCATCGGGATGGTCATGGCAGCGACAGCGACGGCTGCGTTGTCGGGCGGCGCAGCGTCGTGTGGGTAGCCTCCGTAGAGGACGTAGGGGTCCCTCCACCCGGCGGCACGCTCCTTCTTGTGGGCGTTCTGGTGGCCGCCGAGCGCCTGCGACTTGACGAACTTCTTGCTGCAGAAAAGGCACTGGAACAGCCGCACCTCCTTCCCGCCGACGCGTGTGGTCGGTGTCCTCTGGTCATCCAACTCGTCGTAGTGTCCCGCCGACGGCGGGGCTAAGGACAGGGACAGCTCCACCGCTGCGGGCGGTGGCGGCGCAGAAAGCGACGCCATGGGCATGGGCGAGGGCTCCATAGGGCCCATACACACGAGAAGCAGATTCCTTAGCTAACTGTTCTCCCACCCCCGAGAGCCTAGCTTGATGTGTATTGTATGGGTAGTACTGAGAAATAAACTGCTAGTGCCAGCACACTCATTGTCAGATCAGTCCCGCCAATTGTGCAAGCGTTTCGCTAAAAATGGAGGCCGCCGGCGGCTCTATGTCCACAAATGGGAGGGGAGCGACGACGAATGGGAGAGAAGAAGGGTTGTACTTGAGGTCAGTGACGGGTGTGCGTTCTTGTTGGTTGGTACTACAAGCAACAGCAAGGAGCAGCAATGAAAATAGTGAAGAATCATACGCACAGCAAGAAAGGGAGGGTAGTGAGCGTATATATAGGGCGAAGTTCACTGTTGTATTATTCGCTGTAAATTTAGAACTGTTGCGGGAACCTAGAAATTAATAAAAAAAGGGAAAGAAAAGCATACTTTTTTTTTCTTGAAAAGCCAATGCTACTTCTGGAATTTGTAGGTCAAATCCCCTGTAGTCATTGCAGTATGCTTAGGTGTCTTATTTGCAGAACTGCTTATCCTGTTCATGCCGCTGTGTTAAAACTTCTTACTACCCTTTATGCCATTAACATTAACTATCTCAAAACCTACGTTAAATATTTCTCAAAATGCCAAGAGTATTCTTGTGTCTTGCTCAATCTTGCTAGTGGACACAGAATATATGCTACTAGTAGTATTAAAGAATAACAGTGCTTAATTTCTTGGACATAGAATGAGCAGTTCGTATTCAGATCTCTGCAATGGGAGCCATGGGGAAGCTCTACACTCTACAGCGCAGGACAAGAGGAACACATTATTGTGGGCCGCAGACATGCATGCTTCTCTTGTACTGCAACTAGGAGGTGGCCGATCGATCGGTTAGAGATCATCGAAACAAGAGGAAGCAAAGATGTGAACTGTGATTATGATTCATCGACCAATCACTAGGAGCTGGATATATAGGTGTACTGCCAAATGCATTGTGGAAGCTACCAACGGACATAAGAAAATTATTCAGAACGATGCAAAATAGAGTAGAAAGATAAGAAGGGACATAAGAAAATTGAAAACCCATGATAAATTTTGTAACATCTAAACTGATCTGCGCTTTAAATAATAAACTAGTCCTTTCATCCCTTGTCATAAGGGATTGAAACATTCAACATTTATCCTAAAATATAAAAGACTGTATAAATAAGATAAAACTTATGTAATTAATTTGATAGGTAAAGAGTAGATAGATCGACATAAAATCAGTCATAAAATAAAGAATATTATAGTCTTTTATCTCTTTTGTTATTGTGTTGAGATGATATGATTCCTTATTCTTCGAGACCGAGACGGTACTGCAAAACCTTTTGCCCATAGACTAAAGGTTGGTGCCAAGCCGAGTTGGACTCGAATGTGGTGACTGTAGCAAGCTGGCCTTTAGGTAACAGAACAGACAGTTAGCCCCAATAGTCTTTACATATAAAGGTTGTATGTGTTACATAGATCTGAATCGTTTAAATTGAATATGTAAATTCAGAGTACTGCAGCACTATTATAGCAATAGATCTAGCTCATTAATGTTAGATCGAACGGTTGAAAATAAAGAAAATTTTGACTACTATAATTCCTCTGAATCCACTTCTAAATCCTCTTAATTATATAAAATTGTCCGAGCAGCTTCTCAGGGCTGTAGTTTACAAATACCAGGCATCGATGGCCAAAGATAACTGGACGCTGAAGTAGAGACGCGTGCTCGATCCGTACATGCACAATAGAGAGGAAGGACGCCTCGCTCAGCCGGCGAACAGAGACGGAGGAAGAAGACGAGCCCGATGGCAGATTGGCAGTCGCTCGCTGCATGATGCGGCCGGGGCCGGCCACTCACTGTGCGGCCTGCTGTCCGGTACGATGTGGCACAAATATCAAGCTATACGCAACGCTTTTATCAAAGAATATTGTACTACTTCTACATATTTCATGTATTGTCTTGTCCATATATACAGTTATAGCTGCAGGGAACATATTCATACTTCAAAACAAAAAATATACTATATTAAATAGTATATCTGTATTGTTGCTTAACGCCTGATCTGACTTTGCATATGTACTACTCCTATATAAAGTGATTCCAACAGGAGCATCGTACATAACGCACGTATGATTCTTTAGTTTTAGCCAGGGAGATTTTGCTGGATCAGAAAATACAAACCTCTGTTTACAAATATTTAGCAATTTTGATTTTTATTGTTTATGCTTTAACTAATTATAATTTTAAAATTATTTCGTTAGTTAACTTATAAATAACATTATATGATTTATCATCGTATATACTTTGAAAATGTATATTTTTTCTATTTATATATCAAAATTTTCTTAAAAAACGAGCAGTCAAAAGAGTTTATAAAAAAAGTTAAAACTGACAATTATTTGGAAACGGAGGTTAGCACCATCACATGCTTGCTAGCGACGCCGAAGCAGAAACATGGATATGTGAAACCTCATTTCGTACGTTAGTACGATCCCATGCTCTGTCCCCTTTCCTCTTCGATCCAGCTCGTCCTCATATCATGGGTCGCATTCAGAACAGGTGCATACTGCAACACAAGCAAGCTGCCACAGAGATCTATGGTCACTGTTTACATGAACCCTATGCATGAACAGCAGCAACAGCAATGGATGCCTGCACGCAGTGCACCAAGGCTTTGTCCTCTACCAACTGTCCATGACCGATGAAAAGGAAGGAAGGCCCAGTTTGATATAAATTTCACAGAAATCTCACAAAAATAACATAAAATTTAATTTAATTTTATAAAAAATATACGAATAGAAAAAAACAAACAAGCTAAAAAGTGGATGGGAACCAAAACACAGGGCACCAGCCTGTGGATCAGCAGAAAACCGACTAATAATGGAAGCCCAGCTGCTAGTGATCTGATGTGTGCTGCACACCGGCATAGTGTGTTCATCCGTCATGCAGCCATAGGGTGCAGTCGCTATCACAGGGCACAAGGAACCTCCAATAATTGATCGACCAATGAGCGAACAGAGGAACGGTCCCGCCGGGGGGTCGGAGGACGTATGTATGCCGACAGTGCCTGTTCAAATGTAACACGCACATACGGTATAGAACTACGTACACTCTACGGTTGCTGAGAGAATGCAACACGCTAGAGAAAAATATATTTTTGGAACCACAAAAATTTGTAGAACTTAGAAAAATGAAGTAAAAAAATATTTGGTGAAGCAAAAAGTTAATGAAGACTCACGAATATGACATGTACTAGTAGGAACCTGAAAGTTCTGGAACTTGTTACGCTTGAGGATTCACGAATATGACATGTACCTTAAGGGAGGTGTGCAGATTGTTGGGGAGGTACTTTGGACTGAAGGTTGTGCGCTGAAGGAAATCAGATATACATAGGCCGGGTGCAAAGTAAACGAAATGATGCTAGTATTTAATTAAGATTGAGTTAAATTTCTACTTTTGTGAAAAAAAAAAGGGGAATTTGGCAATGCCCTACTTGTTCTAGCTTGCAGGTAATGAGGTTGTGGCCTAGAAGGATCATAAATGGTTTCAACAAATTTATCCAAAAAATGGACAGGGAATGTATTACAATCGTTTAGCAGTTATCTGAAAATCTTTTCAGCCAAAACATTGTGGCAATTGGAAATTCTATTCATCCAAAGGTGGTTAAAAACCAATTCATGCATGGCTGGACATCAGTTTTATTGATTGCTATAATACATGGCACACCAACCATTCCATTTTAATAGGGAAACCTCGCTCTAGATTGTATACATACATGTTATATATTCTTAGGAAATTACAATGATGTATAGAATTATTCCAGGCCCATGCCTCATCAACGAATAATAAGGGATTAGGCATCCGAATTATGTAGTGAATTTTGTAACGTTGTTTTTATTAAATTACGGGCCTCCCAAGGCAACTATTTGTTAATACCTTTAAATAATTGTAATTTGGTATTGTCTCCTGGTGATTAATTTGGTATACAAAAACAATGCTGTACAACATAAATGATAATAAAAGCTAACCTCTCTACACTCTTATCTCATCTTTTTC